>JAHKKF010380949.1:0-13216 GCA_019740295.1 Labeo calbasu | reverse complement strand
GTTATTTTCATAAAAATAATACAATTTATATACTTTTTAATGTCAGAGGCTCGTCTTGTCTTGCTCTTCCCAACCTCTGTTTTTTTCCTGTTCATGACAGTTAGGGTAAAAGTCCCATCTCACGTTCACCCTTTTTTGTTAAGGGTGTTTGATCTTTGCCTGTTCACTTTACAAAGACTGGGTTGGAACTTCTGCAGCAATGTAGGATGATTTTGAAATGATTTTTAAAGTTAAGAGAGAACATACGATTGGAGTTTTTCATCATACCCTGTCTTGAGGCAGAATACACAGAGTTCAGGAAGAGTAAGACAAGCGTTTGACATTAAAAAGTATTTTTTTAAATTAAAATAACCGATCATGACGCTAGATAAGACCCTTCTTCCTCGGCTGGGATTGTTTGGGATGCATTTTGGAAGTTCAACCTCGGGGCACCATATCAGTTCATTATATGGAGAAAAATCCTAAAATGTTTTTCTTTAAAAAAAACAAAAAAATTTTTTAATGAATGATAGAAAGAAAGACATGAACATCTTGGATGACAAGGTGGTGGGTACATTATCTGTAAATTGTTGTTCTGGAAGTGGACTCAAAGTATCAGATACCACGTATAGTAAAATCTCATGGCACTGCTGCCCTTTTACCTGAAGCCCCTTGCGGTGTCTCCTCTGTGCGCGCGGCCGATGAATTGGCCCCATCCTGGTTGTTGTCAGAGTCGGCCATTTTCTCCTGTCGGCGAGATTCAGCTGCCCCGCGCTTGCCCAGGCCTGAGCCTCGCCGACTAAAAAGAAAAAAACAAAAAAAATAAAGATCAATAATTTCATTCAAATGTGCATATCCACACCTACTACTCCAAAAAGATGACAAACTATTAAATGTAACTATTTACAAACTACTAACTAATAAAACATTCATATTCAAAGTTAAAGAGTGAAAGCAACAGACAACATGACTGTAGCACACACTCGTATTAGTGTTAATATTGTTATTATATTGATCGTTCTCAGTGTGAATGGGCCTTTACAGTGATTTTAGAACTGTGGGGGATTGTTAGGCTTTTTATAACCAAGTTATTTACTGATGTAATGAGGTGACACAATGGCCTTGAACAAGACTTAGCCAATTATAGTTTCTTCTGCTATATAATCCAAAACATTTCGCCAGATTTCTTATTAGAATGAACTGGAAGTTCCAGTAAAGCAAGTAACCGAACAGGAACACCCATCTGCAATTACCACAGAACACTGCCCAACATTAGAGCAGAGAGATGGGCTAATGAATAGTTATAGTAAATCTAAAGGTGCAGTCACATAAGCGAAATGGTAGTGTCTGTTGTCATTGGTGTAGCTATGTATGAAGCACAGCTCACATACAATGAAAATGAAAAAATTCATAGAACAGCAGCAAATGTGCCCACAACTTAAATAAATGAACAGGACTAATATGTATTGAATTGTCTCAGATCCAGACACAATAGGCCTTAAACAGGGTAGTAGCATTTTTAAATGTTTTAACCATGTAAAATTTAGTATGGCTTTTACCCAGACTATTATAATTTTAAGCATTGGTCGACTTCTAGTCGCACGTTTATTATAAACCATTTAAATCATCATAACGAGCCTTAAATTGCCTACATAGTCTAATAAGCGCTCAAGTGCACACACAAAGCTTGCCACAGCACACTGGCAGAAGAAATGATTATGAATGTGTCAGAGAAAAACAGTAAGGAGCATTAAGATTAGTAATTTATTGATAAACTAGTGCTGTCTTTGTTTTCATCTTATGAAGTTGGCAAAACTGACTCATCTCTCTGGCAGTGATGCACCTGTACACGTTTCATACTGATCACATAATCTGAGAATATTTGTTTTCCATTTGAATTAGTTCATTTGAAAGTAGACATTTCACTCTACAAAGACATATTTCACATGACTGTAAGACAAGTATAGACAGAGTTTCAAAGTTTCGCACTCAAGTTCACAGAGACCGAGACAGCAGAAAGCGCATCCTGTACACTTTCGTTATTTTACAAAAGCACAATGTTTTGTTGTTATTCTAAAATGGAGTATTTCAAGAGCAAGTGACCGCACCAGCGCCTCCATCTGTCTTGCAGTGAGTGCGCTACTATTCAGCTTCCACACTCCGCACAGACACTTCAATAGTGCATATTTTACTAGGTTAAAATTAGGTTGAGTGGCCATGTAAAGTTGCTACTTCTTAGATTTTTCAGATGATTAGCCACTTGAGGTCAATAAACGATAGGTGAGTGCTTGGATGTCCTGCCTGATGCACCATGTTTTGCCAAACACAGACTGCATGACTTTGCCTGAAGATTTCAAATAAAATTGACCAAATCTCTTCTTGTCAACTAACGGTTAGCCAACTATTAGGGGGCAGCCCTACTGCCTAGTAACGTTTTTTCCCCGCAAGTGTACTCCATATGACATTGCATGAAAACATGCACACTAGAAAGATTCATCTTTGGCCAGTGCCTGTGCAATACTTCTCCAAACGTTATGAGCAATAAAAAGCATTTTTGTACTCATTTAAACTGGAGTTGGGGGAATCTACTGTATTTAGTAGTTTGCTGCTGTTTTTGCTCTGTCATCTCAGTTTCTTCTGGAACTGTGAAACAACAGCGTGAGCCGGTGTTGCCACCTTGTGGACGAACTAATTGGCCAAAAAAAGAAAAAAAGTAAAGCACAGGTGTGATGTGCTGTGATGCGGATGTACAGTTTGTGCATACCGTGCAGAAGAAGAAACTCATGTCACACACACTATGCACATAGCCACAGTACATATGTATGTGTTTTTTTGAGCTTGTGCATGTTCTAGATCAGCAAGCTGTTCTGGGATTAAAGAGGCTGGCGGTTCAGTACCTGGTGCTGGCGCAAGAGCCCGTGGTCTTCTGACGTGTGCTCCTCCGACAGCTGGGGAGCTCTGCTGGGGGAGACTCACTACGCTTCTTAGTGGACTTCCTCAAACCTACAGAGAAAAACACACAGCATTATACCCAACAATCAAAACGAAGGGAAAACAGACAGACAGTTCAAGGATGCCAAGACTACATTAGAAGCCGAGTAGTCACTGAGACGATCACAGGAGAACAGCATGTTTTAATCAATCACACAGAGATCAGTATGCTATTCCTCAGCAGGAGAAGTCCACTTCCAAAACAAAGATTCACATATAATGTACTCACCCCCTTGTCAAAGATGTTCTGTCTTTCTTTCTTCAGTCGTAAAGAAATCATGTTTTCTGAGGAAAACATTTCAGCATTTTTCTCCATATAATGGATTGATATGGTGGCCCGATTTTGAACTTCCAAAATGCAGTTTAAATGCGGCTTCAAACGATCCCAAATGTAGTTGTAAACAGAGTTTTTCGACATACCCTAACTGTCTTGAACCAGAATACACAGAGTTCAGGGAGAGAAAGGCAAGATGAGCGTTCGAGATTAAAAAGTATTTAAATTGTTCTTTTAAATGAAAATAACCGATCGTTTCACTAGATAAGACCCTTCTTCCTCGGCTGGGATCGTTTACAACCGCATTTGGGATCGTTTGATTTAAACTGCATTTTGGAAGTTCAAAATCGGGGCACCATAGCAGTCACCCATATGGGGAAAAACAAAGAAATGTTTTCCTCAAAAAACAATTTCTTTATGACTGAAGAAAGACAGACATGAACATTATGGATGATAAGGGGGTGAGTACATTATATGTGAACTTATAAAAAAAAAAATAAATAAATAAAAATAATTTAACTAAACCTCTCATGCAAGTTTTAAATATTCTGGAGTTTAAAGGTGAACATTATTTTAGAACGCATCACCTTATTTCCATGGTGACGTGTCATGCTCGTCACGTGACACACTGCAGCTACAACAGCGCTGCACGACAGATGCACTGCTTATATTCTATTTTTTCTTTTTAAATTCTAAATATTCACAAACCTTATCTATGGCATCAACTATCTGATATTCTGATTCTCAAATACATGCAAGTGAATGCATTTTGTTGTTTACAAACTTTTATAATGGTACAAAATCTTGTTAGTTGATCTATAATGCATGCTGAAACCCCAAGTATACTTTGCTTGTTCGTGTTTAGCACTTTGTCAGAGAGCATGCACAGAAAGCATCTGGGGAACAGTCTCTTTTGCAGTTAATGCACTTTTAATAACTCTTTTCAAAATAAAGCATGTACCACATTAGACTCCATATTACAACAGTCGCATTACATGCTTGGACTGATTTGGATGTTAAGGTTTAAGAGAAGCGAAAGCGCACCACTTAAAGAAATGGAATGGTAAACTACAGAGTTTTTAACATTATTATGAGGAAGATCACCATCTCTCACTATCTGAATTTAGACTGGAGTCATTCAGTTTGAAATGAATGCATGTAAACGTACTTAATTAGGAAAAAAAATCCAAAAAAAACACTGGTTATCACACATCTTGTGCAAATGAGATTTAAGAGCTGTGGCAGAAGTAAAGATTTTTAGATTAAAAACCAATTCAATTTGGATCTGTTCCTTACATAGGTCTACTGTAGGCATCCAGAAGTGATTTGGTAGCACCGGAGGAATCACATATTACTATTGAAATTCACAAATATAATAATCAAACATTGTGTAAATAGTAACCATTACCTAAAAAGCAACAAAAAACACTATTTACACTAGAACAAATTAGAAACGTACATCAAGATCATTTAGACACCAGAAATTATAAAGAATTGTCAAGAAACAAATGTGATGTACAGGACAAACATAATCTAAAAACAATAGGAATAACTGCACAGTATAGCATTAACCCATCATCTAGCTCTGACCTTGGCTACTGCTCACAACAAGCACTTTACTACATACAGAACACGTGTTTAGACAGTTTCCACAGAAACCAGCACATTCTGCACGTCATCTTATTAGCACTGTGTGTAAATTAAGCCACACCGTACCATCTACACTCCACGAAGCCATCAGCTCCACATCAGCCTTGTAGAAAATAATCAGCAGGAGACATGCTCTCTTTCTGAATAAACATATACCTAGTCCCAAAGTCTGTGCGTGCCCTATGTAGATAGCATCCTAAGGAATCATTCTAACATACACCCTTTTGACCAATTTTTTTAAAACCATTACACCAAGACAAATGTTTGGCATAAAAACTCTGAGTGATGAACAATTTACAGCTGTTAATGTGTCTGTTCATGTTGGTCCGAACATTTTCATGCCATTAATGGAACTTTTTTTTTTTTTTTTTTTTTAAACAGAGTGCTGCTGTTTTACAAACTATAGTCAACATTTGAAGTGGATCAAAAAAGTTCAAAGTTGTCCTAAAATATAAACGGGTGTTGTTTTGGTTTTAGGACAATTTTGATGAAAGGTCTTGATCCACTTCAAATGTTGACTACTGCACAAGTGGCTAAAGATTCTTTTTGTCTGTCAGTTTGAACTAAACTACTGCTGATAGACGTGCTGTGTTTTGTTTATGTTCGGGAGGCTGCTTTAGATTGCAGTCTTGCAGGGCTCTACAGTGTGACCAAAACTACTGCATGCAAGTATGAAAAATATTTAGGAGCACCAGTGCGACTGACCCTATCAGCATATTTGTGTTTGCACTGAGAGGAGCTTTAAAGGTTTCTACCCGTTTTAGCAACGTTAAGTAATGTACCATAGACCTCTCACAAATCCTTTCATAAAATGTAGAGAGTGTGTAAATAAGAGATTGATTGTGCAGTGTAGAGAGCTTCCTTGATTATAATGGAATTTTGCGAGATCGTGGTGAACTAAGACGAGTGACGGATTTTAATGATTTTTAAAGGAGTTTGTAAATGAGATATTGATTTAATACAACAGTTAAATAAACAAGAAGTTAATGTTAAATAACTTAACGATTACCTGATTTTGCTCTATTTCGGCGTCAAAAATAGTTTGAAACAAGTCACGACTGAGCCGCTGCACATCTCCATTCAAACACAGCAGTGTTTTGTTTATGAACGAACTTACGTTTTTAAAAGAACTTAGTGAGTCAATGATTCAGTTTCCCCATTAATAGTCACTTGCTTTATTCCTGAATGAATCAGCATTCGAACGAATCAAATGAATGAATGAATGAATGAATCAGTAATTAAAATCAGTGACTGATTTTAATCAGTCGCTACTGGAATTTTTAAGTTTCATTTTTAAAGTATCTTTTCAGTTATTTAAATTATTTAATATTTCATATTTAATATTCAATATTATATTTAAAACAATCTCAACATGAACTTATGACTTTGATTGCACTGGTGCCACCTCTGACCCTCATTAAACGTTTGAAAATACACCTACGAGCCACTTTTGTGTTCTTCTATGCAACCAAATATAATTTGTTACCAAATCTGTTAATACCAATACTTTTAATAAAGTTAGAAAAAATGGCATTAAAGGTAAAAACTAAATTCCCCTGTAAATCACTTTAATATCACCTCATAATGGGAAGGATAATTTTTAATCAAATTTTTTGATTACTGATTAGAGGGTGCTCCTGATAAAGTGGTTTGTTGCGGACATGAAATATAATTATGCTGTTATAAACAAAGCATTCATGGGTTTGTTTTTTTTGTGCTGGTCCTTGTTGGTTGTTTTTTCCTATGAAGATCTGGCAACACAGACACTTTACCATAGGACTCATGAGTGCAACTAGGTCCGTGTCAAAATGTGCAAAGGTTAAGACTCCTTTCACATTATTTTCTTGCATCTCACATACAGATTAAGACATTTCGGATGTGCATTTAAATACGTCATTAACAACTAGTTGTTCAGTTCAGTTTCGTACACACTGCATATAATTACTGTAAATGCGGTTGTCACTACCTGTATTTTTCAGCAGTTAACGCAGTTGTCACTACCGTATTTTAGAAAATTATGTGTGTACAGAACATGATTAAGGAGTAAAAGGTAAACTGACAACCGAATTTAGCTGCAGTGTGTACGTGGCCAAAGCGAATCTGATTTTTCATTCAACCAATCGCTTTGTTGAAAATTTATTCACTACTTAAAACCATTTTATATTTTTGTCTTAAGGCACTGATTCAAGAAAAGGGGCCTGCTTTGCTCCTAACAAGCTGATATCTAAAAACAGCTTTTAAAAATATATAACTGATCAAATGAGTTACACAACACACAAACATGAATTCTATATTTATATGCACTTTAAAAAGTTAAATGTTGCTTAGCTACCATAAACGACCTAGAGTTACACCAGACATGAGTGGCAGGGTACATCAGAACTAAATTGCTTACTACACTTTTGGAGTTGAAGCACCCATCTAATATACAGTGCATCTTCACAGTACCCAGCTCTACTTAATATAGAAAGAAAGAAAATAGAAATATGAAAGAACCTTTAAAAGACCTCTGACAGCGCTTTCCCTGTAAAGTCAGATGAATCACTCATGCCTCCAACTCAGCTCCAGTCTGGTGGTCAATCCCTAACACTGAGGGTCTATTCTGGGCAATGCACTGCCCCCTGCCCTTTGGCAGAATGCCCTCCCGTGACTCTTCATATCAGAGACCGTCCTTCCATAATCAACCCAGCCCGACCTATGTCTACACAGGATGACCTCTCGCACTCAAAATAAACACTTCCAACAAGCCTTCACAGAACACTTTAAAGCAACCTTTAGTGGAAAAATCAGGAACAAGACAAAACATCCAAACAATACCGCTGATGTGATCCTAAACATCCAAACGGCAGCGCTCGCTAGCCTAAATATCCACACACGCCAGCGCTCTGACCAACCTATGGGCATTCTGATACTCCAAAGCTCTGCTAGGCTACTCAACACAGCAAAGTAACCACACCAAAAGCCCTTCCTACCTCAGCATGCATCCAGCCGCGACTCTTGTCCATACAATACTGTAAGGCAGCAGAAGGCTGGTATTTTTAGACCAGTACACTGGCACTGAACTGGACTGAAACCTGAGCCAGCTCCCCCTGCCACGACCAGAGCCAAAACCCCATCCGCTATTACTGGGGCTAGAAATGATCACAATCACAACCATCACGCCTTTAGCGAAGACACTGGTTTGTGAAGGCAGAGCTGCTCAGGGTATTAGCCGTCGGGTCAAGGATCAGCTAAAATGATTACAGTAAAAATACCTACAACTGACCAAGCCCAAGACCTGTCAAAAACACTCTTAAAAGTTATATTTATATATTACACACCATAATTGTCCACATTTGTGTTTGTAATATAAAAGATTGTACAGAACTTACGCATCTGCAGTATTTTTGTGCATTTTACGCTAATATTAACTTGTAAAAAATGTGTAAATGAGTGTGAAAATATGTTACAGCCTTAACGGTCTCAAAAGTAGCGTTCATTTCTAAACAATTTCTCACTTTCATTTTGATTTTAGGCTGAAATATCATCCAGACTGACAAAGGGACGAGATGAAATGATAAGAATCATACTTCTTATCAAAACACAAAACAAATACTCTTTGCAAGGGTGCTTGAGAGGATGACTGCCCAAGACCTTCAGGCTGTTCATCTACATTTCAGTTTATAGAACGTGTATATGCGTGCTTGTTGATGGATTAATGCCGATCTAAATTCAGGACTCATCTTTTATTAGCACATTACTGTACGATGCTACTCTAATGACTAAAGGGGTGAATCATTTGCTACTTCACAAATTCATTAAATAGGCTTTAATTCAGATGAATAAGTCAGTTTGTTCCAAAAACAAATATTAATTGCCCAGTGCTATTCTGATTTTATCTTTTTTACATTAAAATGAAATGCATGCATGCATATTTATATACAGAGATTTATATTTTAACCTTCAATAACTACATTTTATTTTAATGCCGATTCTTATTAGTAATTTTTATAACAACAAAACTAATACATTTCTAACTTGAGCGGTTTTGGAATTTGTAATGACCAGTTACATGTAATTGATATACGTCTCTTATTTTGTGTGTGACAAGGGGCACTTACAGCTAAAACAAGACTTGAGGTTTTATGACCTCTTAAAAAAAAAAAAAATACTAGTGACTGGCATCGGCTGATCTTGGTGTTAAAACATTAGTAACTGTATCTGCCTCAAATTTTCATGACTGGCGCACCACTAGTTGAAAGGTGTGCATGTCCCAGAGTGAGAAAAGATTTTTTAACAGGATCAAAAGCAGTGGAAGCGGCACAATGTGTTATATACTTCATATATTTTGGATTGAATCAATCTCATGTCTTGCCACACGTCCAGATACATCAGTTCTGTCACGGAAATTGTGCGTGTCAGTTGCGTCACTAGTGGCAGGTGCCTGAAGTCCGGTTCTAGCACCCGTGCAGCTGGTGTTCTACATGTGCAATATGTTGAAACTGAAGCCTGGATGTAGAATAGTTCAAGTGTGTGTGCACACACTGACATCCAATCTTACCAAAAAAGAGCCCAGCCCTGATATTACAGATACACAAATATTCAAAAGCACCACTACTTTGGTACCGAGTTACAACAATACTAGTCATTTTGCATTAAGGGTATTACCAAAAACTGGGTAAATTTGGTATTTGCTGACAGCTGCTTTCAAAGGCTCATGTGAATATTCGTGTGCCCGCGAAGAGCATCAAAAGTTTCTATTCACAATATCTTTGTAATGTTAAGCACAGTAGTCAACGACATGTGACACTCTCACAAGAAGTTCTAAGACATGATAAATAGTTAACAAAAAGTATGGTTCATTAACTGTTCATTCTGCTTAGCAACGGGTGGGACAAAGAAAAAAAAAAAAAAAACTAATAGTGCATGTCAAAATAGATCTGTGATTCAAGTCCGAGTATAAATACAACCTAACAGACCTGCCACTTGTTCTGTGCAATGTGTCTCTTTGTTTTTTTATTACAATAGACCAATTTGGAGTAGACGTCACAGTTAGGTCACCGGCAGCTGCGTGCGCACTGTGGTGGCAGAAAAACACTGGTAACATGTGGAGAGAAGCGCGTAAAATCCATAGAATAAAAGGAAAAAAAAAAAGTATTGTTGTGCCTTTGGATGTCAGAATCAGAATGCAAATCATTTTTATAGAATACTTTTGTCAAGCATTTGAAGCTAAACGCAGAGTTTAAACGGACAGACTATAGATGAAACCTTCTATGATTACTCTACTTTTAAAGCATAAATGTGATTTAAACAACAGGTCTACATAATATTCACATATGCTGTTCATAGGGGACATTTTGTATTACAGTTACAGCATGAAATACTATTTAAACCTATAACATTTTATGTAACATTTATCGCACAATTAGAACCGGTTCAAAATTTCTGTATTTGAACCATGTATTCGATAAGACACGTGCATTTTGATTTCAATTAACGATTCCTGCGATCGCATTTTAATGTGATTTTAAACGATTTACGAGCAGTTACAATTTACGAGCACTGTTTGTGTGCATCGAAGCACGACCACAGAGAACAGTGGTTCTCGAACCGTTCTGTGCATTTCCACTGCAGAAGATTTAATCCGAACCTAACTGTACTTCTCTTTCACATTTATCGGCTAATATGCACAAAAATATGTCAGTATATTATCATAAACACAGATGTTTTTTTGTCTTAAGTAAACGTAAATGGATGTGAAAGGAAACGCACATGTACATCACATCTTGACTGAATATCGTTTGTAACTTTAATGATAATTAAAGTATACATTTATAAAAAGAAAACTGTAGTGTTTTTAAACTTTTGTTTTCAATTCTGTACTGAAATTTGTTCAGTTGTATTTATACTATTGCTAATTGATTTGTTTGTTCCATTCTTATTACTGACCATTTAAATGTTTAAAATGTACTGTGGTATTTTTTGTTAAAACCATAGGCAAACCATGCAAGTGTAAAAGGTTTAAGTGTTCTGTAAGCTGCTTGCTCATGTTATTCAGCTACAACAGAACATTTTGTAAAAAGACAGAATAAGTATGTTTGAAATCTAAATGTTTCACTTAACTTTTTTTTTTTGGATCTTATTGGAATAGAACTATGAATCGATAAGAATCGGAATCAGATACCCAAAGATACCCGACCCTACAATTCTGACATATTTTTCTATTTTTCTTTGTATCTCCTAGTTCAGATTTTATAACTCGATTTAATTCAACAACAGCAAATGTCATTTCTGAGGGAAAAAAAAAAAAAAAATACAGAAGTGTAGGCTACAAACTCATGATTCTGACCCGAGAGAGAACACAAAAAAAAAAAAAAAAACGCACAAGTTGATTTTTCTTACCAGAATTGCGAGAATAAAGTCAGAATTTTGAAATAAAAACTCAAATTTAATTTTTTGTAATTATTTTTTTCCATGGCTTTCATGGAGCGCTACTTAAATGGTCATTTTAGTCCACCAGATAAGTCCACAAAAAAAACAGCATTACTGGTTGCAAACACCAAATTGGTCTATATGTAAAGCCATGTTTGTTTAGTTAACTAAAAATATTTGCAGGCTATATTGTTTCATTTTAAAATTTACTGATAATCATTATAATTAAAAATCAAGTTTTTCCCAAATATTTACATGAACTACTTCCAGTAGTTTTTTTCTATGGTCCTGAAACTATTACTTTGCATAGACTACTGGCATTTGGTATCGTGACAACGCTTGTCTTCATAAGATTGTCTACACTCCTCTTTTGTCTAACTTGGAAACCCTATACTATGAATAAGAGCTTGTTAACTTGTAACACTGCTTTGAAAATACAGAAGCAGTTTGGACACTCACTTGCTAGTTTGGCCTGCAGTCCGGAGGGCCCAGGCTTGGAGGAGGTCTCAGCCTTGGCCGATCCCGGCAGGGACAGTTTGGGCTTTGGCAGGTTGACTTTGGAGTTGAAGCGGGATGTCCAGTCAAACTTGGAGGAGCCGGCAGCCTTGCTCTGCTCTTTATCCCGACTGCTCCTTCGTGGAGAAGGGGAGGACGCAGAGCGCGACCGTCGCGCTTTGCTCTGGTCCTTGCCTTGCTTTAGCCGGGCACCCTGAGGGGCACAGCTGTTGGCGCCTGTGGCGGCCGAGGAGGAAGAGGAAGAGGAGGAAGAGGAAGAGGCGGAGGAAGAGGAGGAGTCAGTCACGGTGCTACACCCAGCTTTGGCTGAGGCGGCCGATTTGGACGCCAGCTTGGTGGGTTTGGCTGCCCGGCTGGCCTCGCTGCGGGGTGGCAGGGGGCCTGCCGCGCTGCTCGAGCTAGGAAGGGAGGAAGAAGAGGAGGACGACAACGAAGAGGCTTCTGCCTTCTTGCGCTTTTGAGAGGGGGTGCTCGAGGCCCCACTGGGGCCAGGGTAGGACGCGCTCTTCTTGCTCAGGGCTCTGGCGGGAGCCGGCTCGGCTGCTAAGCGTCTCTTTTTGGACTTGGTGCTGACAGACGCCGGAGCCTTTCTCGGCTCTGTAACTTCGGGTGTGGTCGTGGGGGCCGATGGCCCGCTGGATGAACTCTCCAAAAGGTGGCTAGACACCGCTTTGGGCCGCTTGGCCGGGCTGGGCGAAAAGCTGATGTTGGGCTCTGAAGCGGAGCTGCGTTTGAGAGCACGGGTGCTGCTGCCCTCCCGTCTCCCCTGCTGGCCTGAAGTCCCTGCTGCTTCCAAGTCTGGATCTGGAATCGAGTGTGAACCCACAGATAGAGAGAGGCTGTTCCTGTAAAAACAAACAGGAAAGGGGAAAGACTTGAGCACCCAAGACAGAGCGGTCGTCACACGGTGAACTTGCGAGACCCACACGCAATACAGGAGGAAAAAGCGATACCTTCGAGAGGCGTGGCCGCGGGCGGAGCCGACGGCAGAGCTGGGCGGGGCTTTGGAAGCCTTAGAATTAGATCTTCTACTTTCAGGTGGGGAATTTGCTTTTTGGTTTACTTGCTCTGGCTGCAACCTGGAGAGGTTGGGAATTAAACAGCAGAGAGCAGTGTGGGATGGGCAGTAGATGAGGAGCACCTCAAACTCAATTTCACGAGCTGACTACTCCTGCAGTCCTACAGCACTTCCTACACACCCGTCAACCCAATGGCAAAGACAAACAGCAATCATTACGAGTCTCTAGCTAGGCATTTCTCACAAGTTGAGAGCATTGGGCAGTTGGGCAGCTAAACTATTAGTCATTAGTGTCGCTGGAGGATATAAAGAACTTGTTTGAAAGAGAAGACACAAGTATCCCCACAAGTGCCGAATGTCTGTGTTTCAGGCCTAAA
>JAHKKF010380930.1:0-12998 GCA_019740295.1 Labeo calbasu | reverse complement strand
TAGATTTGAATTAGTGTAATTTTGAATTATTTCATAATTGGCAGTTTGTCATAATTTAAACTTTTTATGTCTTTATCATGACTAGTATTTCATAATTTTAACTTTTCAGATTTACAAAGGCATTATTAATATTAATAATTTTTTAATGTAGTGAAAATGGACTTCCACAGAGAAGTGACTAAAAATGCAGGGCAATTTAATATTTTCATAATATTTAAAGTAATTTCATGTCAAATATTTTATAATGTGAAAAAAATAATAAATAAAACTGAACAAAAATCTTACAAAGTTCTTTACTGTATATATTTCCCTAAAAAATGTGTGAAATTCAAACACAGACTGAACCTGTCAGTCTGCATTTGAATGCTTCTTATGGATATGTGTGTGAGCATCTCATTAACATCACACAATAACAATGTGATTTGTGAAGATGATGTTCTTATCGTTTCTCAGTGATGTTTGTGTGATGCTTTCTCTGCTGGAGCAGAAGAGGCTGTTGTGATTTTGTGTGAATGCATTCACACCAATTACAGTCAGACTCCTGTGTGTCCAGCTCTAATTGGATTCACATGTTTTGGAGAAGGTCAGCGTACTTTCTGAGAGTGATGGGCCAGTTTTATACACCTGATTCAGCGATGACTGCTCAAGCTCAAACACTCAAAGGGGTTAAAGAACAACAGCATATGCTGTTTGAGTTAGCACACTCACTGATGCAAGAAATCTACGTGGTCACTCCACAAGAACACATCACAAGCAGACAGAGAAATTATGAGCTCAGTGGAAAGGAAAGACAGATGTGTGATGGTCCACAGGGCAACTAAGGTGAGTGAATACGACATAAGGTCATTCTGACTAATGAAACACAGTGAAGGAAACATGACCATCAGTCAATTCAGGTATGTGAATTCAAGACTGAAGCAGATGCCCATTTAGAGGTGGGGTCAATTTAGTCTTATTTACTATTTAGTCTTAGTACACCAGAGGTGTCCAATTCTGCTTCTGGAGGGCCATTGTCCAGTAGACTTATCTCCAACTTTGCTGAACACACCTGAACCATCTAAACAAGGTCTTCAGGATTAGTAGAAACTTCCAGCCAGGTGTGCTGAAGCAAGTTGGAGCTAAAATCTAATGGCCTTTTAAAAGTAATGTATTAAAATATTGCATCACTCTGTAAAAAAGTATAACTAATTGGATGAACTAATGCATTGCATTACTTTTGCCACCTGTGCTGTGGTTGCTTGTTTGTTTTTAATAACAAAAAAAAATCTAAAGGTTAGCCTATATCTTGGCAACTGTAAAGGCCCTTTCACACCAAAAGTGAAATTAATAAGCCTCGGGCTGAAGGATGTGCCTCTGCTTCTGTGCCCCACTCCCAATTTCTCTCAACACAGGGACAGCAAATGTGTCAGTAAATAAATGAGAAAACAAAGTAACTTTCGTTACTTATTTGAAAAAAAATATTACTAAATGTTACTTATTTGTTGTAAATTTAAAAGTAATGTGTTACTTTACTAGTTACTTAAAAAAAGTAAGATGATTACATAACTCGCGTCATTTGTAATGCTTTACCCCCAACACTGCTAATAGCAGACCCCCTAAGACTGGGACCAATACCAGATCTGTGTCATACTTTTTAAAGGGGTCCTATTATGCTCTTTTACAAAGTCTTGATTTTGTTTTGGGGGTGTAGTAGAACATGCTCTCATACTTGGTGGTTCGAAAAACGCATTATTTTTCACATAATTTACATTATTACAATACCTTGCTCCCCAGCCTGGCACAAATGGCTCGATTAGTTCCAGGACTGATGAAGGCCTGCCCTCTGAAAAACAAAATGTGTTGTGATTGGTTAGCTGTACCAGTGTGTTGTGAACAGCTTAGACTGTGTTTCAGTACTGCCACACCCCTTGCCAAAGCAGCAAGTTCCGTGTACAACTGTTAGTGCAAGGTAGATTGCAGGTAGATTGCAAGTGATTCTTACATTTAAATATGGATATTTTTCTTACAAAAACACATAGATTCACTACACAAGGCCTTTACTGACTGGATGGATGCACTTCATTGAACTTGTTTTGGACTGATGAAGAGAAACACCCGTCTATGCCATTCTAAAGCTTGGAAGTGCCAGGATTATTTTTAATATAACTCTGATTGCATTCGTCTGAAAGAAGGAAGTCATACACACCTAGAATGCATGGAGGGTGAGCAAATAATATGCTACAGTAGTGTTGGGTCCTGTCGTCAGACTGCGAGATTGCCGATACATGATATTATCGTGCTAATTTCTTGAATTATTTACATACTTAGTTTCATTGCCCGAAACCAGCTCCAGCATAAGGTTAAAAACAGCCTAATGTTTTTAATATGACTTCATTTGTATTTAACATGACAACAACTGAATAAAAACATTGTAAGTTACTAATTATAATGCTTACATTTCCTTAGTTATTTGAAAAGCAGCTACAGAAAATGAGCAAAGAACATTAACATTATCAAAGAACATCATGACTGATCAGCCTAGCCTAGTGCAAGTTTATGCATTTTAAAAAACACTGGCTTTATAAGTGAAGCTATCTACACTGTATGTAGTCAATGCTTGTGTTTACACCAGTCGCGCCTCGGCATCTGTTTCGATCCCCTATACTGCACACGTCTGCGGCGTGTTACTGCTCTGATTCGGCCACTCTAGTCAATACTTGTGTGTATACACAAAAGTATAAAAAAGTATAAAGTTAGGCTAATCCCCCATCCCTACCCACCCCCCAACCATCAAAATTTCCAGAGGCAGGATTAATTTTATTGATATTGATTTATTGATTATTTTATTGATATTGATTGTTATTGATTTTATTGATAGACCCAGAACACATACAAAAAAAGCCTAAAACCAGACCCAGACACACCAGAATCACAATAATACCTGGTGCCCCAAGATCCAGACCAATACCAGGTCTCCTAGAAGCCAGATCAATACCAGAGCCTCTAAATCCCCCAAACAATATCAGACTCCCAGCAGAACTAGGACCATACAAGATCCAGACCAGATTTACACATGTTGAAACCCAGATCTAGACCAAGACCTATCATTCCAAGAAGCAGGCGGCCACTTTTAATAACCTGAAATAGAGTAATGCTTAATAAAACAGTATTAATTTCAAATATCCTATATTTAAGTTTGCTTTATTTTCAATACTGACAGCTTTTCCAAACATGACAATTATTTTCATGGAGTTTTGAAAAATGGTGAAGATACCATACCAGCTAATGGTTGAAATAGACTCCTGGACAAAGAGTGTGGTCTAAGACCATAGAGTCAAGACCCAAATCTAGACCAAGACACAGATTAATGAGACCCAGATCAAGGCCATGATTATGTGGTCATCCAGAGGTCTCAAGACCACAAGATCAGGATTCCAACTCTGCCGCCCACAGTCCATTCATTGACTGTCTGATGCATACTGCACACAAAAATGCCAAGAGCTCTCTCAATCTGGCTCTTATCTGATTGTCTGACTTTATGTAACCTCTAGGAGTCAGGGTGCACAGGTTTTTGCCATTTCGCCTAGAAACAAAACACTTTTTTCAAATGTAAGTTTTGTTTGAGACACTTCAAAGTGAGTAAAATATATTCACAAGCAAAAATGATTATTCTACTTTGAGTTATGTCTGTGAAATAATCAGTATTAATAACTTTGAAATGTAGAGAAATTTGACACACAATTCCATTATGTTTTTGTACAGTCCAACCTGGCTGTGTGGTTATTTTTTTACCCACTACAGTCTGTTTCTGATTTATTTTACCGCCTCTTAAACACAACATAAACAAACTTCAGCTGGTGACTTTACCCAACAAATATATTCTTCCTGTAAAAGTGTCAAATCTTGGCCAGAATAAACTGCACTGTGGACCTGACTTTATGCTGACAGTCAAAAATTTGGTTACCCTAGACTAGGGTCAACCTAGCCTGAAAAAAATAAATAAATAAATAAATTCCGGGATGTAGACCTTTGTGAATTTTCTGTAACTAAAGTAGTTCCATCTTCAACCAATCAATATTCATAGCTCCTATTGACATTATTGACTTCTGATTAGCATCTTTAAATGAACTAATACCCTAAAGCCATGTCATGGCGAGACAGAAAATCAAATCTTTGGACATTTGGCTCATCTATCCCAGCTGATGTGTTGTCAGTTTAATGGATCTCCATTAAGACGGACTTACACACAGTGTGAGTCCATGTGTAAGGAAACTATGTTATTTTAATGAGAGCCGATTTCCAGTCTTTAACTAACACACACTGTTTTATAAGTCTCGCAGCAGCACGTTCAAAGCAAGCATCCATGCCAACAACAGGATGTGTACTTTGTTATTTCCTTTTTGGCTTAGCAAACTTCCTCTATTAATCTATTACAAAACATTGCTAGGCAACCATAGCTATGACCCTTCACTGCATCCTAATTGGCTGCGGCACTAACCCATGCATTGTGCGAAAAGTTTCTGCTTCATCAAGAGTGAGCAAATCAAATTCTAACTTGATTCAGGAAGCGAGTGAGGAAGAGAGAGACAGAGGTGCCCTCGTCATCCCTCCATGTCTTCCTTTTTCTTGTTCGCGGGTGTTTTCCGCCCATCAGCATGTCTCTATCGTCTCTTTGACACGGTGGGCAGCTGAGGAAGGAGTTTTATGGTGTGTGACGTGTTCCAGCGCCCGCCCAGCCCCTCCCCGACACTCACCCCCTACAAGCAGCTTTTGTCTGGGCTAAATGGGGTTGGATGCACCCCTTTAACTTTGATTTCCATTCCCTATTGTCCTGCATTGATGGGGAGGCTAACTCCATCTGGGCCTGCTTCACATGGTGCCATGCTTTCAAAAGGCATATGCTCTCTGCGTGGAGAGGCACTACACTCGCCAAAGAATGGACTCCCAAAATAATGAAGAGAAATATCACTCTATTCATGACCACATTATGCGGCTCTTACTTATATCTGAAGAGCTGTTTTATGTGTAGTCAAGGGTGCAGAAGTGGTTGGACAAAACCCTGCTGCAGTGATGGAGGTTTAAAGCGTATTGGGTCTGTTCGCTTCTTGAACTGCGTAAATGCATGCGTGTATTTTACATTTAAAACACAAAGCCTTCTCCCAGCGGATCACAGCGAGACACATTTTGAACGTTATCTTTGAGAGCCGGGTCAGAGGTTTGGACCTGCAAAGAAAAGTTAGTTTTATTGAAATTCTCCACAAAATTCTTACTCTTTATTGAGATTCTTCACATGACCATAGGTCATTCGGTCAAGTGTAAGAGATTTTTGCAAGTTTTTTTGGAAATCATTGCAGTGTAATATTTGGGGATGCACATGCATTTATCTTGTATTTCTTGGTTGTCATTTTCATAGAATTCCTTTTGAATTCTAAAATTAGATGATTTTTGAACTATCCAGATTTGATTCATGGGTCTAGAACTTCATTAAGAATCATTATCTCTCCCTCCATATCCTTTCAGGGCAGCTCATTCTAATAAAGGGGCAGTTTTAACAGCCTCAGGCTTACGACACCCCCTGCGGGGATCTGCCTTGTCCCCTCTTAGCCCTCCCCATCACTCTGCAGAGGGCGCTTAGACGGGCAGCCGAAGCGGTGGCTGTGCGGGGCAGTCGATGTCGCAGGGGTATTTAAAGGCTCTGAAAGGAGGCGCGCCAGATCAAATGGGAGCGAGCAGAAGGGGGTCTCCCAGGAGGGGCAGAAGCCCTGCTCCATTTTATAGACTCCCCTGAAAGAAAGTGATTACAGATCATTATCCAATTGAATCTGATTGATGGGGAGAGGTCAAAGTAATATAGCTCATAGCAGAGCAGGGAGGGTCCCGGTGTGGAGGGGGTAAACGGGGGGCACAATGGCCGGATTGTCACCCCAGGAGGATGATGGGAGGGGTGGGGGCTGTGGAACCTTCAGCAGCAGCAGCCGCCGCTCTAGAGCTACAACAAGTGTTGAGTGAGGCAGTGCTGTTAGCATAGCTTGAAATTAGCCTTGAGAGATAAGAGACCAGTGTCTGTGAGCATGGATTGTTAGAGGACTCTGTGGGCTGGGGGGAATTTGTCAAGCAAAATTGAGCAGATTTGTTGAGTTGTAGAGATAACTATCGCTACAGAATGGTGTCATATAAGCAGGCCCACACAGCCTGCTTATATGACTGGAAGACCTGTCATTCACAAAGTTCAACACATTCTGCATCATGAAATATTTAGACTAATTAAATTATGCTTATACTGTTAAGAGTGTAGTACACATTTTACCATAATGCGATTTCTCAGATTTTTCTCCAAAGTCAGTACATAAATTATTGATGTTGAACAGCGTTTGTCAGAGTGAATTAGTCTTTTGAATACCCCTTACCTGTGGCAAAATCAATGCAATATACAGCCTCTTATAACATATTGTGATCATATTCGTGAATAGTTCTTCTTGAAATAACATTAATGGGTCATGCTTTTTTTCCTCTTAAATGAAGAACATTTGAAACTCTAAAAACACAGCATTATGAATTCTAAAGACAGTAGGATATGCACAAAAACAGGTACTAAAATCACATGTCCTGTGGCTCAAAGCAATACAGACAAACTGAGATGAAGGGAGGGGTTGATACAGGCTGGGTCTGTTGGTCCTCATCGTGAGGAGCTTCCACAAGCTGAGATTCCCCTCAGGAGAGGTTAAAGACACTCTCTCATTTCAACCATTCCAAGACACCATCTAATTAATCTGCCCTGGTAATTAACAGTGGATAATGCAACCAAACAAATCGAAGGTGCAACATAATGAGCAGACTGTGAAACAGATGATTACTAACATACTAAAGTATGTTGACCAGTGTTTTCACAGAGAATTTACTATTAATCAATTTCATCATTATTACAGCACTTACGAGGCTAAATTATATCAATAATTCTTAATACATTCTATTGTTTTTGTTGGCAAAATTAAGCAACTGTTATTGTACAAACTTCATTTTTAGGGGTTTTACAAAATTCTTGACCCTTTTCCACTAAAAAATGTACTGACAAGTGCAAGCACTTTTTTTTTTCTTTCCACAGAGTTTTCTTAAAATGTTGAGATGAAATATCCCCCAGAACTGACTTACCATTGTAGTCTGACTCAGAATCTACAAAAACCGCAGTGACCAGCCAGAACAGCCAGCCAATGCCGTATTTAATTTATACAGAACCAACTCATCCCTACTGAAAGTTTATTTTCACTTGTTTAACAACTTCAGACTGTACTATCATTTTTATTTCAGCAGACTTTAAACTCCAAACCAAATGCAGACAAGTTAAAGTCAAGCTAAGATGACAAATTAAAAAAGAAAACAGCTTAAAAGACATAGGACAGGAACTTTTAGAGAAGTTGAAAGCTCTAAGAGTCTTTTTTAAGTTGCACAAATGAGTTTTACCACAGATAATTTGGCTCAGTTTGCTCTGTCATTCCTCAACTGAGCTTTTGACCTGGTTATTTCTTAAACATAGAAATATGTAAAAAAAAAAAAAAAACTCTGGGCCATCGCAAACCCGGACTGTGCATTGTCCTGGCAGGAAATAACAGTCTATGTGCCAAGACGAGAGCAGTCTAGACCCTCGAACTGACTAAACACGCCCTGATCCGACAACCCCCACTGCGCCATGAATGTGTCATCTGAAAGGAATCTCTCTAATGAATGAGATGCCTATTAAAAACCCGACGGATCTGAGGACCAAACTACAGCTTTCGACTGCACTTCCTGTCTGTGCAAGACTGATGCTGAGCAGACTAACCCAATGTCACAGCACTCAGTCTGGGAGAGAAGATGCAGCTCAGTCTGGGAAAATCTCTCCACCCCCACCAGGTGCTTTTTACTGAGGAGCTTTAAAATCTCCAGATAATAACCCTGAGTGTGGATTCCTATGTGCTTTTTGAAATTCTTATTTAACGTGAAGGTTACAAGACATTACAGCCACAAATTGGCCACTTTAACTGATAATGTGATGCCCTGATAAACATTTTACAAACAGTCATACTTTATCCAGAGTTAAACTGGACAGTGGGCGGTTTGTGGGTGTATTATTTGAGTCTGAGACTAAGGACACTGTAATTTAAGGATTATTGGCCTCCCCGGGAAAACAGAGGGTTAATGGTCATCAAACAGATCCCGGAAATCCTTCACTTGGATACAAAGAATTGATTACTACTAGTGGCTCAGCTGAAAATAAATAAATAAATACATATACAAATAAATAATAATAGCTGAAACAACAAAAGCAATAAATACTCCAGCATTCTACTAACAAAATGAGGTCTGTGTGGTTACGAGCAGTTTGTGGCAAGCGATTTCTTCCGTGTCACACTTACAGGATAATTGGAAATGGAGGGGCATTAACTCCGATGGGATTAGAGAGGGGAATTAAATATGTTAATCCCCAAAAAGGTAAATAGCCTTCGCAATACAATAACCAATTTCCAGGATCTTCCCCAAGGACATGCTTGCCTTTGAAGCAACATGGTCTCGAGTGTTCCAGAAAGTTCCCAAGGTCATCCCTATGGTGCAGACAGCCCTCGAACCCCTCGGCTGACTTCTAACCTGTTCTTCAAATGCCTCTGTTTTTCACATCATTACTCGCCGCCTCTCCAGAGAGCGCTTACTGCCATGTGTTCATCTGCCTTCTAATTATATCACCCAGCAGAATGGCATGGGTTTGAGACTTTACAATGTGCTGCCACAGCAACATGAGAATGCGACAGGCGTAGCCAGTGTGAATCAATGTGCATGTCTATGCTTTTTTTGATTCCTGAAAGCAAAGTCCAAAACAATAATTGAAATGATGTTGTAATGCTTGAAGCCACTCTGTAAGTGAATATGTTTTTCCCATGGAAATTGTATTAAACAACGTTTTGAACAGACATAAAAGAATAGTGTCGAACTCTGATGTAAATAAAACTGGCCAAAAGTGCTTGTGAATCAATTGCACAGAGAAGCACTTCAGTTGCCTTACAGAGATCAAAGTGCATCTTGTATACAATTAGTTTACTACAATTTTAACCATAACTAATCCATTATGAAAAAAAGCCATACATCAATTATGCTGTGACTCGAAGATCCTTTTCTCTTTTTTATGTGTGACTAAAGATGAATGTCTTTGCAAAAAAAAAAACAAAAAAAACAAGTAATGCTGAAGAAAAGTCCCTGAAGAATGTTGTCCATGAAGAATTCTAGTCAAATTCAATAAAGTCGGTCCTGCAAACCTACGATTTGTAATGGATACTTTCTTGGATGTTCGGTGAGGCAGAGGTACCGCAAACTCTTTGTATAACTGAAGAGAAAAATACATAAATAAATGAATAAATAAAAACCTCACTATACAGTTCAACAAATTTAAAACATAATCTAGCAGATGAGAAAAAAAAATGGTCTCATAACACCAACACAGCACAGCTCTGTTCCAAACCCTATTTAGCTGCTTTGATGTCTACTGTCTACATATAGGCAGCATCCAAACTGAAATGGAAGCTAAGAAGCCGATTTGAAACGCTCTGCATAGGCAACTCTGCATGCCATATAAAAAGTGCTCCACATATGAAGAGTAGACAGTTGACTGACATTTGGTTTCAATACAGTTTGGCGACTAAGCATATTGCTAATCTGACACCATGATACTGTAATAAAGATAAATTAAATGATCTAATATCTAAAGTTCTAATAAAAATTCACAGCACACACAAACGCGAAGTATGGTCAACATTCATAAACACTTTATTTAATAAATTATGAGTATAGATTTAATAAATTTTCTCCTTATTTTACTACAATGCATTAAAATACGTGTAATGCTATGTTAGATAATGAAAACTAATCTATAATAATATAATTCTATCCTAATTTTAAGCATAGAGAGGGGAAGTATTTATTTTAATAATAAAAAATGGTAACACTTTACAGGTCTTATTAGTTACAGTTAGTTAAAGGGGTCATGAACTGCCTTTGTTTTTTTTTTTTGTTTTTTTTATTGTGTACTGTTCTCTGAGGTCCACGTATAATGTTATCAAGAGTTTCACATAAATTTAAAAACTTTTGTTACGACATCACTGTCAGGTCCAATATAGGTAGCACAGCATCGTCTTTTACTTTCAGTCTTTTTGAAAATCCTGTGTCGCTCCGGTTACTAACGTAACCTCGATTCCCTGAGGAAAGGGAACAAGATCACTGATGCTATGGGTATTTGTAAACGAATCTACAGTAAAATTAAGTAAACAAAAGACCAAGTTCTTACTGATGCGGTCTGGAACTTCAAGTTCATATAAAAAATGAACTAAAAAACTCTTTCCTAACGTTGGGATCAGAAGGAAGGCAATGCAAATACTGTTTTTTTTCAGAGCCATCTTGCACGTTCGCCTCTCTGGTAAACACTATGCACGAATCGGTGGCTGAGGCTGAGTAATAATGTATTAGCAATAATATAAGTGCTTTAGAAATATTTTTAATTCATTTTAACTTATGTAACTTAAAAAATGGAACCTTATTGAAAAGTGTTACCTAAGTAGTTTGAGATAACGCATTAAGATAAACAAATAAAAAACACTGCATGCCACCGAAACAGATCCATGATTTCTCTAAATATACAGACATATATATATAAAATCATAATTTCTAAATGTGAAGCATATCGTCTCAATCAATGACTGGACCAAACAGTTCAAATGATCAACAATGAATATGAGGCAATGAAATAAAAGTAAAAGAGGATAGAACATTTCTGTTATCAGGAACACTGCATTTACTAATAATCATCCTATCAGTAAAGTCAGGACAGAAATGATCAGTGAAATAATGACAGAAACAGAGCCATTTCACTCTGAGCTCTTGCCAAACACTCCAGGCCACTTTTATCCAGTTCTGGCCCCCTTTCCTTTCCAAATTTGTGGCGCATTACCAAGTTTTATTAGTTTTGCTGAAACGCAGCTGAGATATATGTGGCAGAAGACAGTAATGACAGGAAATGAGGATGGGGTAAATAAAGCCCAGCAACACTGCTGGAGGTCCCGACAGGAAGTTAACTGGTATGACAGAAGGAGGAAACCATTATGAGCTAGTTTAATTGTTTCTGACCCAGAGAACATTATTACATTATTTCTGCCTAACATGAACCACATATCACCTACAACACAAAGAGAACGGCTTTAAACACTTCTTCCTCCAATTAGTATGTGTGCCAAGCAACACACACACACACACACATAACCTCTGCTCCCATGATGCCCTGTTAGCAGTTGACATCATCCGTTCATTACGAGACCTGAGTTTGATGATACACTCACACCCACATGATTAAAGCCAGCGATGAGTTTTTGGTTTAAGCGTGTGCAGTGTTAACGTCGTCGGGCTCTGATAAACGAGTGTCTGAGGATAGTGACATGCTAATCGCCACAGGCAGGGAAAGAGAGAGCGGCTCCAAGCGCTAATTTTATTCATTTGCCCGTGTAGCTGTATAATTGTTTCTGTCATCCACTGAGGGCAGCCTAACGGATTTCACACCCCCAAAACAGTTACCACGGTTTTCGCTCAGATTTCTCAGAAGGCGATCATGAAAGGTGATATTATTTATCACCTGGTGTAATATCCTCTAGTGTGCAAATTGATTCACACCCCCTGCTCTTCCTCCGCAGTGTCATTTCCATACGAGATTCCACTTCAGATGAACTGAATTTGAACATTTCTGATATATCTTGATCCAAAAGCTTGGACACTCTATAATAAAAGGTTGCATAAGGTCTCATCATCCTCTTGGACATTTATCCGTGTTTAATTATAAATTCTACCTGCTTAATGTATAAAATCAAGTTGAAATCAAGGATAAAGTAATAATTGGTACACAAGTAGCCTGCTAAATTTGCTGCAGGTGATGCCAGAGTCATTTCTGTATCAGCAAATTATGTTTTATTTGCAACACTATTGCAACAAGAAGAAATTGTTAAATTAACTGTTAGTAAAGCAATTTTACATAACCATGACATCAGTTAAATATTTTGTGCAACTAACCATGTGCTGTTATTTGCAACATTTTGCCACAACATCAGTGCTAACAGGTAAGTAACATAATTATTATTATTATTAAAGAAGATAATAAGATAATATTATTATTATTTAAAGAAGAGGATACAGACGGTAAACATACATTCTATTTTAAATATATAATTCAGGATTTCATTTTGTACCTTTTGACTAGTGAAGCACTGATTCACTGAATTTAGTTTAAATTATTACACAGATAGTGTGTAATACATTCTAAAGGAACGGGTCCAGTTTGACAGTGTTATAAAATATATATAAAACATACTGTATGCAACCACATATTCTACATTAAAAGAGAAGTCCACTTCCAAAACAAAGGTTCACATATAATGTACTCACCCCCTTGTCATCCAAGATGTCCATGTCTTTCTTTTCCTCAAAAAACTATGTTTTTTGAGGAAAAAATTCTGCATTTTTCTTCATATAATGGACTGGTATGGTGCCCCGATTTTGAACTTCCAAAAGGCAGTTTAAATGCGGCTTCAAACGATCCCAAATGTGGTTGTAAACAATCCCAGCCGAGGAAGAAGGGTCTTATCTAGTGAAACGATCAGTTATTTACATTTAAAAAATACAACTTAAATACTTTTTATTCTCAAATGCTCATCTTGCCTTGCAGTCCTTGAACTCTGTGTATTCTGGCTCAAGACAGTTAGGGTATGTCGGAAAACTCCAATCGTATTTTCTCCCTCAACTTCAAAAATCATTTCAAAATCATCCTACATTGCTGCAGAAGTACTGACAGTCTTTCTAAACACCCTTAACAAGAAAGGTAAAACAGCGATATAGGACGATTTTGAAGTTGAGGGAGAACATGAGATAGGAGTTTTTCGACATACCCTAACTATCATGAAGAGGAACAAAAACAGTCCAGGAAGAGTAAGACAAGACAAGCGTTTGGCATTAAGAAGTAT
>JAHKKF010380899.1:0-10424 GCA_019740295.1 Labeo calbasu | reverse complement strand
GGGGCGAGCAGAGCTCATTTGCATTTAAAGGAACAACCCCTTAGAATGAGATGATTTTTGCAGAGCTCATTTTGACAAGGTATAATACAGAGGCAGCATATTGATTCATATATATATATTTTCATGTGGTTCCTTGCACAATACTATGTTATGACCTCACAAAACACTTTTTCTAAGGTATTTTGACATTTCAATCATATAACAAGTCCCACATATATGGAATTTTTCAGATAGTAAACTTGCTTGGTAGCTCACCTGGTACAGCAGTGCACTTGTTCCGCAAAAGACGAGTCACAATAAAAGAGTTGAATAACTTGTAGATGCAAGCTTAAATGGAACTGAATCTTCAGAAAATGTGTTTTTATCTAATTTTTGCTTTTGTTCACACTATCGATTAGGTTGTTTGTTAGATATTTTAGCACCACTCATCGGACATCAACTAACTTCCAAAATGCCACAATATGTATAACAACCAGTGTAATAAAACTGCCAGATTCACATAAACTGAATTAGCACCACTCACTGGATATTTCAATTTGAAAGTGTCATAAAACATACAAGAAGAAATTAAATACAATTTTGCAGAAATGTCACCACAGACACATATTTTTTTTATCTGCCTATGTCCTTGTTATATTGTTGTTCTGTGGTCTCCCACTATTACTTATTTTCAAAACACAAATGAAAATATTTTTTAGATTCTCTCATAACTTTTGTCCACACATTGAAAGTCCAACCAACCCCAAATTTTCAAGCTTCATACAGACTTTTTAAAAGTAATCCATGGGAATCGAGCAGTTTAATTCAATTTTTCTGAAGAGACTCATTTATGAGATCATTTATATAAGGCACAGATTTAATTTAAATATCAATAAACATCAACACACATGCACAGAGCTCATCAGATATGGTAAAGAGAAGCTCACTCTTCCATGCTTGAAACACAAGAACAAACCGCATTGGTTTTCGTGCATCAAGCAATATCTGGGCTTTCATTTTCCACACGAGACAGTTTCTATCACAACACCATATTGCTGTCAACGTTTCAGGAGAGGCTGAGAACATCCTGTGATTGAGTGAAGAGAGTTATGTGGGTATCAGAGGAGATTCCCATTTGCACTTTTTTGCTTGCATGTCACTTTTCCTCCGGGAGCATCTTTGGAATAGGTGAGACTCCGTCCTGCATTGAACTCCAGAGGTTACATCATATTGGATGCCTCTTTTACCCTGAAAGGTTGAAAAGCAATAAGAAACTCCCCCAAGACACTGCATGGAGAAATCTTTGTTACATAAAGCCTGTGAGCTTACAGAGGAGAAGTCATCTTAAATGGTACACTCTGCATATGGAATGCAGACTGCATATTCAGCTTTATAGTGAAAACAAGCACAGAGTGAAAATAACTCTTTGATCCTATTTGTGATTCAGAAGCAAGACAACGAGTGAAATATTGAGTTCTGTTACTCTGATACAAGTATGGCATGCAAAAAATATTACACAATGACTATACTTGCAATGGTACAAGCTATTACGGCATACTGCATATTTTGTACTGCCGAACGTTGTTGCTGTTGTTTTTTATTTATTGAGACCTGGTAGTACACCAATGCAATAGTATAGGGATAGTTCATCCTTACGCAAATGTTTATTCTTTTTCCGCATATTCAACTTTATGTCATTCCAAGACCAGTTTTACTTTTGTGAAACAAAAAAGGAAAAACTTTGAAGAACGTTTCTGCTGCTCTTTTCCAGAAAAAAGTAAATGGGGACCAGAGTCTGCAAAGCCCCCAAAGATACAAAGAAGTTCCACACAAACATCATAAAAGTGGTTAAAATGATTAATATGATTAATTCCAAGACAAACAAACAAACAAAAAAAGTAAATAAATTAAGTACTAACAAGTTGCTAAATAGTTTATAATTATTATACATGCAGCTGTAATTACCTCATATTTACTGAGGGGCTCAATGGAATATTTTGTCAGAACAAAGCAGGAGCATTTTAAATAAAACAGTGAAGGAAAAAAACTGCCATAATTATTAGATAAAAAGTGGAAATATGATATAAAAAGACACATTCATGCGATACAAGTCAACATTTTGACATACTTATTTAGTTATCATAAATCATAATTATGACATACGCAGAAAGTATGGGTAACACTTTACAGTAAGGTGTCATTTGTTAACATTAGCTATTTTATTAAGTAACATGGACAAACCATAAACAATACATTTATTAAAGTATTTATTCATCTTTGTTTAACGATTTTAATAATGCATTAGTAAATTGATATTAACTCAGATTAATAACCGTTGCAGAAGTATTGTTCATTCTTAATTCATATTAACTAATGATAGTAAATGAATGAACCTTATTGTAAAGTGTTACCGAATTATGACAAATATATCAAAATTATAAGATAAAGCCAGAAATATAATACAAAGTTGAAATACGTGGAAATTATGACATACAAAGTCATAATTATGTGACATTAAAGTGGAAATATGAAATAAAAAGTCACACTCATGCGGTACAAAAATCAACATTTTGACATACACAATCAGTTATGACAAAAAGTCATAATTATGACATAAGCAGATAGTATAGGTAACACTTTACAATAAGGTGTCATTTGTTAACAGTTATTGTATTAACTAACTAACAAACAAGAAACAATACATTGTACAATACATTTTACAACAATACATTAATAAACAGTACATTGTTAGTTTATTACATACGTTAACTAATGTTAACAAACACAACTTGTGATTTTAATAATGCATTAGTAAATTAATATTAACTAAAATTAATAAATGCTGTAGAACTATTGTTCATTCTTAATTCATGTTAACTAATGTAGTTAACAAATGTTAGCTAATGAACCTTACTCTAAAGTGTTACTATAATTTTAATAAACACTGTAAAGTTATTGGTCATTCTTAGTTCATGTTAACTAATGAACCTTATTGTAAAGTGTTACCTAATTATGACAAATATGTCAAAATTATAAGATAAAATCAGAAATATAACAATACAAAGTTGAAATTATCACAAGTAAATTTTGACATACGTGGAAATTATGACATAAGAAGTCATAATTATGAGATAAAAAGTGGAAATATGACACAAAAAGTCACTCACGCGGTACAAAACATACACAATCAGTTATCACAAAAAGTCATAATTATGACATAAGCAGAAATTATTGGTAACACTTTACAATAAGGCGTCATTTGTTAACATTAGTTAATGTATTAACTAACATGAACAAACAATAAACAATACATTTATTACAGTATTTATTAATCTTTGTTAAAGTTAATTAGTAAAAATACAGTTGTTCATTGTTAGTTCATCGCAGTGCATTAACTAATGTTAACAAACACAACTTGTGATTTTAATAATAATTTTAATAAACACTGTAAAGTTATTGGTCATTCTTAGTTCATGTTAACTAATGTTAACTAATGAACCTTATTGTAAAGTGTTACCTAATTATGACAAATATATCAAAGTTTATTTGTGAAAAAAAGATAAAGTCAGAAATATAACAATGCAAAGTATTGAAAATACAAGATAAATTTTGACATACGTGGAAATTATGACATAAGAAGTCATAATTATTGTATAACTAACATAAACAATAAACAGTACATTTATTAAAGTATTTATTAATCTTTATTAATGTTAATTAATAAAAATACAGTTGTTTATTGTTCGTGCATTAACTAATGTTAACAAACACAACTTGTGATTTTAATAATGCATTAGTAAATGTTGAAAATAAAATTAACTAAGATTCATAAATGGTGTAGAAGTATTGTTCATTCTTAGTTCATGTTAACTAATGTAGATAACTAATGTTATGTTGGTAAGTGTTACCAAACTATGACAAATTTGTCAAAATTATAAGATGAAGTCAGGAATATAACAAGTTGAAATCTGACACAAGCCAATTTTATTAGTCATAATGATGAGATAAAAGTCAAAATCTTGACATAAACAGTTTAAATTACGTTGAAATTAAACAGTCCAAATTTATAAAAAGTTATAATTCCAGCTTTTTATTTCATAACTATGATTTAGTATGTCATGTCTGCTTTTTGTTGCATAATCATGACTTAAAATGTTATAATTTAGGCTTTTTGTCTCATTAATATGCCTTAGCATGTCATAATTATGACTTGTAGCATTATTATAATTATGTTTTTATGCCTTTTTTATGACATGGGCTTTAACAAATGAGGTGATTTGCATTGGTGAAAAAATAAATGGTGACCTTTTACTGCATTTTCCCTTACACATCCATATGTAACTAAAATCTGTGGTGATAAAAAGATGGATATACGCTATGCATCGGCTTAATGCATTATAATAAAATAATAGAAAAGCAATTTTTTCTGCCAAAACATTATTCTCTTCGTCTATGAAAGGTGAGACTGTAGTCCGAGACCATCAAGTGAATTGTTACTGTAGGTCCAGGCTTTTTCCAGCACGACGAACCTGGGATTTCCCGCAGTCCCCACAGCACAGTGCAGCAGACTGCGGAAGGAGTGAGAGATCGCTTGTCAGTGGGAGAAAGTCATTAATGGTAATTGTAAGTGGGGGAGTAATAGGGAGGTAATGTGCGCTGGCCTTCCTGCAGAGCGAGGCCCGAGGCTTGAGTTATTGACCCGAAGTGCAGCGCCGCAGTACGCTAGAAAACAAAAAGGCAAGAGCACCCTTATGAACGACACAGCGACCTCTCCGCTGCTTTATGCTCTTTCTGTCTCTCGCTCTCTCTCATACATTATGCAGCAGCCATAGTGGATGGTGAAGCTGGAAGGAGCACAACGAGAGGTAAAAACAGCAATAACAACAGATCAAGGGCTAACGGAATAACTGCAGAGATTGTTCAATGACACACAAATAAAAAAAGCAGTGGGTGGATGCGTGAAGAACTCCAGCTGAATGCAACACTGGGATTTTTCACAAACGCATGTGTAGACAGCGTGCTGGGGCTCTGTGGTTTTCCAATGATTTTGCTTCAGGTTTTTCATTTTACACAAATTTGGACATCCAAAAATAACCAAAAACAACAGCAGAATGTTTGTCAAACAAAGAATCAATTACAACGTCCTGTTAGTCAGTTACTGAACTATATTAATACTTCCAGGAACTGCATAACCTCAATAATGTGTGTTAATGTGCATAACACGTAGTCTACTATGCGTTTATTATCATTTTAATGTAAAATAAAATACAAAATATATTTTTAAATAAAAAAAAAATAGCATTTTTTATTTATTTATTTTAGTTCATAAAAAAATAATATAATGCATATTTTAACAAAACATCACAAATGATGGACAAACAAAATGTTTTTAATTTTATCTTAAGTGACAATTCTACTTAATTGTTTGTTTGTTTGTTTATTTGTGAAATTAGGTTGTAAAAAAGCCAAAACACTATTATACTGACTTAAGCACCATTTTGTCTGGTGTCTAAAGAAAAAATATTAAGTGTAGTTTTTATAATAAATAATATTTTTATTTTGTATGAATGTTTCTGTCTTTAAGAATAGAAATATTGTACTCAAAATTAAATCAAGGTATTTTATTTATTATTATTATTATTATTATTATTTTACAAGTGACACAATACAAAATACTATTTTCTATTAATATATTTTTTCAAATATATGAAGTATAATATTTATAATAAATAATATTTTTTTACTTTGTATGAATGTTTTTGTCTTTGAGATTAGAAATATTTTTACTTCAAATTAAATTAAGGTATTTTATTTATTGTTATTATTATTATTATTATTATTATTATTATTACAAGTGACACAATACAAAATACAATTTTCTATTAATATATTTTTTTCAAATATAGTAAGGAAAATATCTTAAGTATAATATTTATAATAAATAAGATTTTTACGTTGTATGAATATTTTTGTCTTTGAGAAAAGCAATATTTTTTACTTAAAATTGAATCAAGGTATTTCTTTTTTAAAATTAATTAATTAATTAATTTATTTATTTTTTTAAGTGAATTATAAATACATTTTTTTACTGTAATTTTTCAAATCTTACTAAATAAATGAATAAATATTCATAACAGAAAATATGATGATTATTTTAACAGAACGTCGCATTAAACATAAAGGTCTTTCAAAGCTGTCTTCACAAGTAATTATAATTAAAAAAAACAACAACATTACATTAACATCTAACAAAATGTTTTTAATTTAATCTAAGTAAATTCAGCTTATAGATTATTTAAGTTTTGTTGATGGTGAAATTAAGTTGTAAAAAAAAAAAAAAAAATCTTGCTCTATTGACCTACACTAAGCAACATTTTAGCTTGTGTCTAAAGAAAATATATTAAGTATAGTCTTTATAAGTACTGTTTATATTTTGTATCAATGTTTTGTCAGTATTTTTACTACGACGGTTTATTTTAGTTTAGTTTAGTTTATTCAAGTGAAGTCTGGCTTCTGTTATCATAGTGACCTCTGGGACTTCAAGTAACCATCCGATGAATCATCAATATTAAGAACACGTCCAGGAAATTGTATTTATTCTCTGTACTTGTATTCTTGAGTAGTGGAATTGAAAATTGGCAGTGGATGATGATCTTAAAGTGAAGGAGGCATAAGAATGCAGAGAGAGAAACAGCCTTTGTGTGCCTCCATGAACCTGGTTAAAAAACACTGCCTAAAGTAACATTTTAAATCGACTCATAGTCAGCAGAAATCGAAAAAACTCGAAAGGCAAATCCAAAACATCTACGCCTACATTTTCTTATTGTAAATCCGCTCTGCATTTCTCCTGGAGTGAATTGAAACTGGTTGTTTAATGTGCTTGTGTACAAAAAATGTACATGATGCACTTGATGGAACTAGCAGCTTGACCTTACCTTTACCCATGACCTTTGCTCATTTCCATCATGTGCTGGCCTTCTCTGACAGGTCATTGATGAGGGCACAACTAACACGGGAGCCTGGGAAGTCATGATGGATGATGTTTACATCACATCATACATAACAGCTAATGGATCATTAGATCTCACTCCCCTTTATGAAAATACGATGAGAACAACATTTATGTTGTGGTACCGTGAAACGCCAGAACAATATTTTTTCCAATGGTAGACACACCTGAAGGAACTTCTCGCAGATTTCCCATGATACCTTTACAAGGTTTCCGTCTGAGGCATATGCACACAGAACAATTATAAAAAGTACAGATGTGTGCCATCTGCTATGGGGTTTTGAATCTTTAATGTATCACTGTTTAAACTGAATTACAGCAAATAAAAAAGCAAATGTGAGAATTTAGTGTTTGTCATTATTTATTATGTCATATGTTTCTCATACTTTTAGTGTAATCTGTTTTCATTCTGATTTGTTATATCTTGTAGTGTGCCGATAGTGAAAAAATAAATAAAACCCTAGCTAATTCAATCATCACTGGAACAAAAATACTTTTAAAAAGTTACTTTTAAGTGTTTCAATGCCTTTGTGCTGGAGTTACATAATCAGATTAATGTTTTCAAGTAACTAGTAAAGTAACTTCTTTTGAAAGTTAATATTTCTTTCAAATAAGTAATGTAGGTTAATTGTTTTCCCATTTATTCACTGACACGTCTCCTTTCCTAATGAAACTGGGAGTAAAGCACAGGAACAGAGGTATTTCCTTCAGCCTGAGGCTTATTAATTTCACTTTTGGTGTGAAAGGGCCTTTACAGTTGCCAAAAAAAATTACTTTTGGGTGTTATTAAAAAGATATAAGAAAGCCCGGTCTAGATGTCAACAAGTAATGCAAAAGTAACGTAATCAGAGATGGGAAGTACGTACTTAAGTAGATTTTTCTGGTGTCCCTGGTGAAAAAAACAGCATATGCTGGTAGGTATGTTTTGATGCTGGTTTAAGCTGGTCCTTTTATCCTGGTTTATGCTGGTTCTTAGCTGGTTTATACTGGTCCTTGACCAGCAACATGACCAGCATTAACCAGCAAAGGACCAGCATAAACCAGCTTAAACCAGCATCAAAACATACCTAACCAGTATCCCAACATCAAAACATACCACAAACATTTTCACCAGGGGTCAGTACTTTGCTTCACTATTTATCTTTCTGACTACTTTTTACTTTTACTCCTTACAGTTTTACACAAATATCTGTACTTTCTACTTCTTACATTTTCAATCCAGGCTCGTTACTTTAGTTTTAATCAGCATTTGGTGGATTACCATTCGATAACAAACACATAACCGATAAATCATGCATCGGTTAGTCTTGACTGGCAACGCGAATCGGCTCGTGCGCGCGCCGCGTCTCCGCCTAACGGTTTCTATCAGAGTAATCAATACGAGAGACGCGAGAATGGAGTGGAAGCGCGCGGGTGGATCATAGAGGCAAAACTACCGACCTGTTCAGGACTTAAAGTGCAGGTCAGTTTCATGTAAACAGGCTGCTAAGAGTTGCTAGCAGTTTAATGCTTAACTAAGTAAACAAAGACAAAACTACAGCTAGAAACGAAACTAAACTAAATGACTATCATCACTCAGAATACTCTGTGCTAAAGGACATCATTACTATCTTCTGTAAAGTTACAGTAGTAATTTAGCAAACAAATGTCATGAAACATCGTTTTGTAGCAATACGTTCACAGGGAGCTAGAGCAGATAACACAACCCTTACGAAAATTAAAAACAAAATCCGTGGTTAGCCTACTATAGTTAAACCGTGGTAACCACAAATTAACCATGGTTTTGCTACACTAACCATAGTGTAACCATGAGATGTGTAGTAAAACTTTGGTTGTAAATTAATCTGCCAAAAAACATGGTTACTATACTTTTACTGTAATAAGCTTTGGTAAGAGAAAAATATGACTCATGATAATGCAATAATATGTTCAGTATTATGATTTTTCTGTAAAGACATTGTCGTGATGTAATCATTATTGTACTAATTTTGACATTTAGGCAATTTACAAAACATAGTGTTGTTAAATCTATAGTATTTAAGCCATTTTAAGATAAAAACAACAACACCTGGTCATAATGTGATACTTTAAATTGAACTTAAATAAAATTGTTACTTCAAATAGAATATAATGAGGTGGTTGTTTTGCAACAGGGTGGAAACAGTTCTGTTCATAACAGTAAATGGCTAATGGGAAAAGTGACAGTACAAGAAAATTAGTGAAAAACGCAAACACACACAAAGTGAGATGCATAGAGATATAATTGAAAATGAAGAGACTGAAAAGGAAAAGGTGCAGTTCAAGAGCCTTTTTCTTATTTTGCATGGTCCCAGTCTAAGGTTTTAAACATGTATTTATATGTGATGGCCATACAAAAAAATAGGGTTGTCCATGGTTTCAGAATTTGTTGTGGGTGTATGGGTTTGCCCTTGACAAGTGTGACATTTCCCCGCCTGAAATTTTGTCCCAGTCTGGCCCTGTTCTACATGTTTGTTTAGCTTTGATACATTCATTAGCTAACAAAATTTTAAATGTAAGTTATTGTGTATTAATGTGTCAATATGATGTGAGGTCCAGTTACCAGCGTGACACTAAAACAGGTAGTAGTAATGGGTACTTTTTATTTAAGTACATGTCTGAGCCCATACTTCTTTAATTTAACTCAAGTAAAAAAGTGTAGTCAGTACTTTTACCAGAGTATTTTTAAACATGAGTATCTGTACTTTTACTTGACTGAAGGATGTGTGTACTTCTGCCATTTCTGAATGTAATGCATTACTTTTCATAATAATGTAACTAAGTAATGCAATTACTTTTAATGGAGTAATACAATATTGTAATGCATTACTTTTAAAAGTAACTTTCCCCAACATTGCTGAAACACTGAACACTGCTAAGAAATATTTTTAGTAGGTAAATGTTCTCAAATTAAATGTCATTGGTAGTGTGAACCCTACAATGCATGATTCATGCCACCTCAGTCAAAAAAAGAAAGAAAGAAAGAAAAGTGGACATACCACTGGCATTTTCATATCCCACTGTCCTATTCAAATGTTTTGTTTTACAGTTTTCTGGTCCTCCCATGTTTCTCTGTCTTTCTCTCTCAAGCTCCTTCTTTCCATTCGCCCTATTGCTGAGCTGACAAGGCAGTTGTCTGATCAGCCCTCATTTGTCAAAGCCTCCAGTGGTGTTATTTATTCATGAATTCACAGCGGAGGGATCCACCTCGCCACGTGTCGGCAGGAGTGTGAGGGTGGCGGCGTCACAGTGAGGCCTGCTTCAAAGCCTTCAGAGCCCCAACACAACCTCCCACAGAAGCTCAAAGTCAGCCGTGAGGCTGCGGCAGGGCCTGCGGTTTCAGGAAACATCCCTGCGGTAGAGCCGCGCAGCAACACGCCGTGCTATTTTCACTGTTTTTGTCAAACCAAGAGTTCAC
>JAHKKF010380830.1:0-17182 GCA_019740295.1 Labeo calbasu | reverse complement strand
CTTTTGGATGTCTACCAGGGATTAAGAGCTGCTAATATCTTCAGAACCCTCTCTCATCGACCTTTACTAAATAAACTGTCAAGTCCTGTCCGGGCAACAGCTGAGGCAGGCACTTCTAAGCTTCCAGCATCCCAACCAGAAGAGACGTCCACTTAATGGAAGGGCATTATTAAACATGAGGAGCACTGATTGTATCGAGTTCTTTCCTCTCATCGGGCGGCCGTCAGAGGCGGCAGAGAGAAAGTGAGGCTGGCTCTGTGCCTGCAGAGCATCAGGTATTAGAGAATGCAGGATGACATCTGACATTGAAGTGTCCCCGTGTTGCTGCGCAAGAGGCTTTCAACAGGCACCGAAGCATCTTTTCACCTCATTTGCTTCCCAGGTTCCAATTTCAACAGTCACCACAATCCATAACCCTGAATTCTTTGCCACTCACTATAGATGCTGACATGGAAATGGAGCTGAAGTGTATTTAAAAGCTTTAAACAGTTGTTATAAATGGATGTTCATGTTGTTCAACAGTGCCGCTTTAAACCTGTGCCGCACTAACGCCATAAATGCAGTGAAATTAAAATATTCGAGCTGCTGAGTTGAATACATATTCCCTGCTGACTTCACACCTGGCTTTCATTCATAAATCAGGTATGACGGATCGTTTTAGAAATGCTTTGTTGTTTACGAGTGACCTTGTCTGCTAAATGAAGTATGGTGTAACAGAAGAGTAGTTCCAGCACATTTTCCAAACAAACATTATTCTTCCATCTTTGAAAAGTTACTACTACAGGCGATAAATTGACAGCTCGCTAAGATCCGCCCCCTTGAGACCAGCTCTACAAACTCTAGCTCTGCAAAGATTTATGCGAACATATGATTGTCAGTTAAATGTACTTATCAAGTGGTAAAAAATTGATTGGATATTACCTAAGTGGGTTGAAATGTATTGTGACATTGCATTTTCCTTTAAAAGTGTTGAACATCACAGTAATGTGATTAAAAACTGCACAGACTGCAATTCAAAATAGAGGCAAATGCTTCACAATCAACTGAAAAGCATCATTTGAAAGCGATTACTGGTGATCACATTAGAGTAAGTGAACATAACTGTTTCTGATGTTTCTACAACACATTCACTATTAGTTACTATCAACAATACAATGAACTGAAACGATTTGTAAAATGGTGTTACATTTAATTAATCTCAGAGAAAATGTCAGTGTTCCTCCGGATGTTCCACAGGAAAGCAGGTGACAGTTTAATTTACATCATACACTTGTCAAGGTTTATTTCGTGTTTTGAATAAGAAAAAACACTGCTTGTATTCAGTCTTGGTATCTTGTGTCACTATTATAATTGTCCCATTTTTTTGGATAAGTTTAAAAACTATTCATATGCTCACAATGAAAAGCAGTCTTACTGATCTTACTGTAAACAAGTCATCCATGCATATGTTCTTTTTTCATCAACATATCAAATCAAAATGATAATCAAAAAGCTTGACCGACTGATGAAATGACAGACTTCTCTCTAGTGATGTTTGTAGGATTTCTCCAATAATTTAATATTCAGATCTCCAATCAACAACCGATGGAAAAACCAAATCCGCCATCCTGTAGTACATTTTTTTCCCTTTTCAATAATCTGTTTATTTAGGATGTAGGTCACAATAGGGATGAAATGTCCTTTAGATACTGTTGTAATAACTAAATTCAAGATTGATTTTAGTTCTTAGCTTTATTTTTATCTTAGGGAGAATAGATGCAATGCAATGAAAATCGTGCATCAATCGGCCATATTGGCAGCACTAAATGCCACTGAACTGAACGAAACTTGCATATTTTACTGATTATTGCTGCTGAAAATGGTCAATTGTTGTCGTGTTTTGGGCTGTACTAATTGCCTGGACAGGGAAAAATATTTCGAGTACTACAGACTGCCAAAAGTTATAACAAATCAAGGAGAAGAGTGCAAAAAACTGTCAGAGGAACAAAATGCGTTTGGTGAAATATTAGGCTAATATCTGTGCGTACCACCTAATAACTTTAATTTGTCAAAATATTGCACCCTTTCCTGCTTACTAAGTCCTTTTCAATATGATTTAGCAGCTTCCACACATATTTTTGCTTGGTTTAGACAACATAAATTAGCAGAACAACATATTCAGTAGTACATTTACCTTGCAGCCCATCCTGTTGTTTACATCCAAGTGTCGCTGATATGGCCGCGCTTCCGGATAATTGACCAAATCGCAACGTGAGTGCAAACCCTCTATACTGCATAGAAATGTCCTGTCGGCGCGTTATTTGAGCAGACTTGAATGGTATATGAGTGGAGCATTCGCATGGGCTGTGACCAACTCATCGGAAATCACATTCATAGAGTGGAACATTGAGTGAAACATCACACCACGCAGTGACGACTTTAAAGGGAGAGTGAGACCTGCTCTGAACACTGCCAGGTGGCAGGGTTGCCAAGTCCACACGTTTTCCACAGATTTGGGCTACATTTATACTGTTGCCGTGGGTTGATTGTCCCCAGAGAGTTAATGGTTTGACATATTCTATAAAGTATATTTAACTGAAATGCTTCTACTGAAATATTTTGTATTCTACCATTCCACCAATGATACAAGTGTGGCAGATGTTAAGTTTTGTGAAGGAGGGCCACTGGTAAGGAGCCCTTGAGCTGAGTTTATGATCACTTCAGTATATATTGTTTTTTAACACTGACTGTGAAATTTGTTTGTTAAGTATGGGAATTGCATATTTTAAAGGAATAGTTCACCCAAAAATGAAAATCAGCCCATTATTATACCTTCCAGACATCCTAGGTGTATATGACTTTCTTCTTTCAGACGAATCCAGTCGGAGTTATATTAAAAATTATCCTGGCACTTCCAAACTTTAGAATGCCATGGGCGGGTGTTTCTCTTCATCAGTCCAAAACAAGTCCAATAAAGTGCATCCATCCATAAAAAAGTGCCTCACACGGCTCCAGGGGGGTAAATAAAAGCCTCCTGTAGCGAATCGATGCATTTTTGTAATAAAAATATCCATATTTAAAACGTAATAAACACTTTAATCTATCTTGTGCCAACTGGTCGCACACGGAAGCTCTGACGTAGGATGTCGGAGTTGCGCATGAGCCGGTCAGTCTCGAACAAACCAATGTTTGTTTACAGGAGCAACGGAAGCAAAGTTTCCTTACTTCAGCAAAGCCACTTCTTGGCTTCTTGGCTTATATCAAAATCCCCCAGCAAGTTTTTTTTCTTCGTCACTTCTGAACGGCGCATGCGCAATGCTGACGTTCATAGTCATATCCCATCCTTTTAGATATAGATATTTTTCTTTAAAAAAAATGCATTGATTTGCTACAGAAGGCCTTTATTCACCCCCCGTAGCTGTGTGAGGCACTTTTTATTATGGATGGATGCACTTTATTTTACTCTTTTTGGACTGATGATGAGATACACCCACCCATGCTATTCTAAAGCTTTGAAGTGCCAGGATAATTTTTAATATAACTCAGATTGGATTTGTCCGAAAGAAGTCATATACACCTAGGATGCCTGGAGGGTGAGTAAATAATTGGCTAATTTTCATTTTTGGGTAAACTAACCCTTTAGCTTTTGATATTTGGGATATGGTCATTGGGCTACTTCGGGGCTATTTTTGATTGCGCATTGGGCTAGTTTTTTTACGCCGTTCTGGCAACCTTGCATACATTTTCGGATCATATTTTCGGTTGTTTTTCTCTTTTGGCCAAAAAACGAAAATGCCATTCGGTGTAATTCCTATAGACTAGTATAAAACATTTATAAATATATTTTTTAATTTTGTTAATATTGGCCAAAATGTTCAAATTGCTGCATCCCTAGATAATTTTACACTTTTAATACACTGTGACAGATGTAAACTGTAAACAGCTACATGTGGTGCTACCCACTTTTTTGCAAGGCTTCCTTTATACTGTACTGTATTTCCCATTTGTGTTTACAAACTGAAATCAAAACAACTTTTCTTTAAGTTCCGATCAGCGAGTGGCAGATCCTCCAAACAGGTTCAATAGCTTTAGAACTCTGGTATTTTTGGCATTATCTTTTCTTTCTCACATTGAGAAAACAAGCCTGCAACACAAAAACGGCACAAATACAGTTGATGAATAGTAAATGCGTTACATAAAGACTATGACTCACCCCTCTCGCTGTGCTTCTCCTCTTTCCAGCTCCTGAATGACCCCCAACAGCACTTTGATGGTTTCTTGACTGGAGTTGATCAGAGCCTCCATGGCTTGAAGCCTGGCTTTCACATTCCCATCGGCCCCGGGGAGAGCGATCAGCTGTCCCTGCGTGCCCTGCCGGGTTTCTGCGGCGCCTAAATGTTGGCTACCGTGACAGTGGGCCTGTATGTGGGCCTGGGACGCACAACTCGCCGAATGAGGCAAAGCCTGAGACTGCACCTGCAAACCGTTCAGCTGCGCCGTGTCTTTTTTGCGTGTGCAGCTCCCTGAGGGACTCTCCGGGCATTCCACTTGTGTCAAAGATGTCCATGCAATAGGGCCGGAAATCTTTGAACAGTCACCCCTGACCTGCAGAGGTTGAGTCGGCGTGGTTGACGAGGCACAGTTGGGCTGCTGGCCTGCCCCTGCCTCACTTTCCCCAGGTAATCCTTTGTGCTTGGCCCCAGTCCCCGGGACATTGGTGTCCCTCCTTGAGTTCGACTGATCCAAAACCAAGTCTGACACATCAGGGCAGAGTTTCCCATCCGAACAGTCCGGCGCAGCACACAAGTCCTTAGCGTCACTGCACTGCGGCGTAGTGTGGAGCAGCACTCGGGTTTGCTGCACCCGTCCTTCGCACCTCGTCCCCTGTTCCCCACCTTTCACATCGCTCAAAAAGCCATTGTTTTGATCCGGATAGTTCTCCACTAGAGCAGTGTGTTTGATGACGTTTCCCTTCTTGCGCTCGAAGGGGAAAGTCTGGTAGCGCTTTTTCAGATCGGGCGAGGTTTGCACGCCCGTGCTCTTGGTGACATTTGGGATGGAACGGCGCGCCGGCATGGTCATGTACCTCCGGTGGATGACCTTGCAGGAAACAGAGCGGTCTCTGGCACCTCGGTGGGCGGCCTCATTCTGCGCCTCACAGATGTCTTTAAAACGCACCTGCAGGGCTTTGTTTCGCTTGCGTACCGCGTCTGCTCCGCTCCGCTCCAGCGAAGGGCCGCCGGACTCTGAGTCAGACTCTGAGCTTGACAGAGTGCAGCGGCCTGCCTCCTTACTGACCATAACTCCTGCACGAAAGAGAGAGAGAGGAGAAGGGATGAGGGACAGCGAGAGCGTTTACAGTTAATAAAATGGCAGTGATTGCAGCTCAAGCACAGATGGCCTAGTTTTGTCTTTTCCTCAGCGCACAACATCCTGGCAGTCAAAGCTTGGGGTTTTTTTTGTGGGCGCGTGTGTTTTGTTTAGCAGTGGAAGTCACAGCTGACACAGAGCGACCTGCATTCATGCTCTCTCATTACACTAAGGCTTCATCTCTCTAATGAGGCTGCCAGTACATGGGAGATGGGGGCTGAAGCACAGACTGCCAGCGAGACAGAGCAGGGACCTTTGAGTCATCAGATATGAAATACAACTCAACACTTGATGGCAAATACAGAGACACAAGATAAAACGACACCTGAATTAAGAGGAACAAAATGGTGTAAACATCAGAAATCAAAGATGTGTACGCAAGTGCATAAGAATGGTTCATAGTTTTCGCTGTTGTCATTTTTTCGCAGTTTGGACCAGAATAAGTTGTTCATGTACAGAAAAAAATAATGGATGGTGTGTGCACGCTAGAAAATGCTGCTTTACCAGTCGGTGGACCGTGAATAATTTGTCAGTTTGCCAATTTGCTTTCCATTTCTAGTATGGCTATGCAAAACTCACTGACAGTGCTTGGGTGAGCGGTTGCCAGGGCAATGCTATATGGTTGCAAAGTGTTCTAAGTGGTATTGATGCATTGCTGCATGGTTGCTATGATGTTCTAGATTGTTTCAGAGGCACTGCTACAGTAGGTGGTTGCTAAGGTGTTATGGTTGGTTGCTTGCTAGCCCAAGTCAAAAATATGCACTACTCAAACTGATATTTTGAGAGCAGTTGCACCACCAGTGCACGTTATTTAACATAGTGTAAAAGGCCACTAGGTTACAAATTGCTTACTACTAAATATTTGAAAGCCGTGCTATTAAACTTTGAAAGGAAAAGTTGAAACGTAACCCAACATATACAATAAATACTAAAGGATCATTTTGTTATAGTAGCGTCATTTTTCTGGTGAAAGGGATATCCAATTTAAGAAGAAAGACAAAGTATTAAATGTCACAGATATATATTAACTGAGTAATCCACTATTTTGTAGAGGTGGGGTCAAAATGACAATTTTCACCTCAGATTCAGAGCCAAATTACAGGGGGGCAAAATGACTTTGGAAAGATGACAGCATCATTATGTTATTTTTACACACAGATTGGTAGGTCTGTTAGGAATATCTGTCGACTTCTGCAATCTTTGATGCATTACATGCCAATGGTGATTATTCAAAAATTGGGAAAAAGTAATTTTAGTTTTTTTCTCCAAAGTATTAAAGATATGTTAATGCCCTGTTAGATATTGAGTCTTAACAAAATTTCCTTTTGGCATCTTCATTTTTAATGCCATACATGGTTCCTGTCCGGAGATAATGGAATTTTAATATTGCTCCAGGAATAAAGTGTTTCGAGTAAACTCTGACCACTGAAAATGGGTATTATTCTTCAATCTAAATATAGAGCTGCACTGAGATCCCCATATCTCAGGGACTGAATGACATAAGAATGAAAATGAAGATTCGAAAAGAGAAGTTTATTAAGAACTAGAATATAAAATTATATTAAGATATATTTAATACTTCTTAAGTTACAGACACACAAACTTTGAAAAAAGAATATTAATGGCACTCAGGTATGTTCAATGCAGTTGTTTCGTTCAAGGAAAAAGATACATTTCTAGTTTCAAAAGCATTTATTCTTCAGATATTCAGCTTTAAAAGAAAATAAAGTCAGCGCCGATAGCCGATAGCCTTGTGGGCAGCGCAGACAGTGCCTTTGTGCTACGAGCGTCCCGTGTTCGAATCCCGACTTGAGGACCTTTCCCGATCCCACTTTGCTTCCTGTCATATCTGATCTGTCCTATACAATAAAAGCAAAAATGCCAAAAAATAAATCTTTAAAAAAAAAAAGAAAAAGAGTATAATCTTTATGCAAAGTGACCCACGTTTGGGTTTTGACCACCGAAAATGTGTATAATTTAACAATTTACTCCTGAAGCCATAGTAACATTGCAGTATCTCTGGAACTGAACCACACAGGGCCTTAAAGAACCTGCAATTTCAATATGACTCCAGGAGTGAACTGTTAAATTATACACATTTTCAGTGGTCAAAAACCAAATGTAGGCCTACTTTGCTTTATATACAGTTTAAAGAAATATAGATAAATACACTAAAAATGACCATGAATTTTCAGGTAAAACACTGGAAAAATGCTACAGTAGAAACCTGTTAAATGGTTAATGTTAAATTAAACTGTATTGGACATTGCATGTAATTTTACGGTAGTATACCGTTTTCGGAAGTGAAACAGAACATGAAATTTACAGTGAATAACCAGAATTCCCAGAATTCCCTGCGTTACATTTTAAATTTGATGTTTTTTGTTTTAATTACGGTTTTAATTATCAGTATTGTACATTAGGGTTGTATGTTACATCTAATGTTGTTAAATTCATGTTTATTTCATTATTTCAGTTTCATGTGTGTTAGCATGATGGTGTTTAGTGTTTGTGTGAATGACACTGTGCACCTTCTATATATGTTAAGATTTAAAAGCTGCTTGTGATGGGCTTGGTTCATCATGTGACTTTCTCATCACCACCTGCTTTTGGTGGTTATCAGCGTATTACAAAGGTACAAAACAGATTTCAGTACTTCAATAGGTTGGTATATTAACATGATATCAGGTAATGAAATTACGGTATTAAGTTAAAACCGTAAAACCTAAAATGCTGCTTCCTTATTTTTTACGGTAAAATTCTGGTAACCACAGCTGCCGTTTTTTAACCCTAAATTTTACAGTTTTTTTTTTTTAAATGTGTAAATCTAAAGAAATATACAGAAATATATTTATTTATACATATTGTCAAACAATTTGTATATTCTAAATATATTCTGTAATTATTTCAATGGAAATTTATTGTTGACAGTTTACCATGAGGATATGATTATGATTAAAACATCAACTTTGACAGGATAAATGCAGAGTGGAAAATGAACACACAACTTTTTACTAAATTGGAGACTCAAACTTACTACATCGTTAAAAACAGGCATTTTATGCAAATACACACTACTTTATCATTTTTATTTAGAATAGTAATAGCACTCATTGTTCCTTGATAAACTGCACAATTTGATGACTGTGACATGATCGTAATTTAATATTAAAGATTATGAGTTTATTCAAATCCCTAACATCACATATGAGCAATACTAATAGCAAAGCACCACTAATTATGGTTTAAAATTACAGCTCAACACCATTACTCTGTTTAAGGTCACTAATCTCAGATCACCAAGCGCTAATATTGTTGGGCAAATAAATGCTCACGGTCACACAATTTGTAACATGCCATGGACAGGCTATGCGATGTAAAATAAATGTTTCAGCCTGTAGATAAATATAGTGCCAAGACAGTTTTCATTCTGTATCATATTCATTTCACTCAGCTGTGGTCCATCATTTACTATTAGTCATTGCAATGTCTGGCAGGCTCAGTAACAGGGAAGAATACAAATGGACACCTTGTCATCTGTCAAGCAGCAGCAGTGTCTTTCGGTGTCTGATTTTCACTCCGTAAGCTTATCTGACTCGACAGTGATAACACTCATCCTCCTTGAGTCATTGAACTGCCCCCTCTAACGATTCAATCAGCATCTCAAAATAATGAGCCCGGTGCTCTGTCAATTTTTGGAGCTAATATGGCAGGTACTTTTAGCCAGGTTGCAGAATATGCAGTTTGTCATAGCAGTGAATCTGCAACCAGGGTTAAACGAACCTCAGTCTGAGAGGAAGTCTGTTTTTTTTTAATCCACAATATTAACTAAAACTATTAAAAACTATAAAAAAATTTGTTTTATAACCTATATATTTAAAAATCTAATAAAATGACCAAATTAATTATAAAATTAAATGACAAAGAATATATACAAAAATTAAATATATTTTTAAAAAAATAATATAAATTTTATTACTATAATTAATACTAAAATAAGACTCTATAATGTCAATTTTAATATCTAGTGAATTCAGAAAGCAAACATTCCTGGTTTGACATCAGTAGTATTGTGCATGTCAGTGAAGTGCATGCCGTTTGTCATTTTAGGGGTCACATGCTCCCTCGATGTGCACTTTTTGTAGAGCCTGCAGAGGTGTGAACTTCACGGTGGACTATTACCCAGCAGGCCATGTGGCAAGCCGAGAGAAGCAATGCAGGTGCCATTTGGTACAGGGCCAAAAAAGGTTTTGTAACACTATGTATTTTGTGCTTTTTCGGATGAATGCTTCCTACGATCACTTGTCGGAACTGCATTGCCTTGCACATGCCAAAATCTTGAGATCCCTCATAGCATCTGCACTCCCACCAATCTCTGATTTATAGCACCATCTGTCCTTAAACAGATGGCGATGGCTGATTGATTCATTGATTCTGTAATTTAATTAAATCCACACGGTAGTGGCTCACCTGCGTGTCTCGTAAGTGCCAACGGAATCGCGACTATGATTAGGATTGAAAACAATCTTTGGGTCATTTGTGAGTACTCGCTGTGGTATTCAGGAAAATGTTTTTGCAATGTGTTGGGAAGGCATTCAAAGCCACGTAAAGGCAATTATTAAAACTGTAATGGTGGACACTTGTGCAACTGATTCTGTTTATTCTTGTGAAAGGTATTAATGGTCAGCACCAGAAGCCCCAGCAACACTGCTATGCTGTAATAGTGTTTCTTGATGATAGCAATTACTGTCATCATTACTGTCATCATCAATAATTTGCAGTGAATAATTCTCCTCCCAAAGGGCACTTGGCAAAAATACCTTGAGATTATACAGATGGAGACTAGACTTTTAAAGGGCTAGTTCATCTAAAAATGAACAGTCTCTCATAATTTACTCACCCTGGTTGTTCTTTTCCAGGAAATTACAAAGAATGAAAAAGACCCAAAAGCACCATCAAATTATCATAAAAGCAGTCCATATGGACATGAGTGAAGTTAAGTTCATGAGTAATGATATCCAATTTAGGAAAGAATTATTCATCCAAGATGTTCATGTCTTTCTTTTTTCAGTCAAAAAGGAAAAAACACAAATGCTCATCTTGCACTACCTCTGCAATGCGTGTCTACGACTTCACACACTAGGTAATCACGTTGGAAAGCTCACGTGAAGTTAGTTCTTCGACTGTGTACTCCGGCTCACATGCCTCTATATACATTTTTGCAAAACTGAAAAACTTATCATATGTATGAATCACTGCAGTTTCCAGTTAAAATGAACACTAGAGGCAGTAAAACTCTGACAACTTTTATTGCTTTTCACTCAAAGTATGATGTGTCGCAACATATATAGCTTCATACGAGTGACTAATTTAAGTAGGTTTGCTCGGTAGCTTACATGATATGGCGTTGCACTTGAGTGAAACTACGGTTCGACAAAAAACGTTACCATGTATAAATACCATGGCTGCATCAGCAAATCTATTTTTATATCACTTGTCCATTTGCACACTATCGGTTAGGTTTAGGGTTGGGTTTGGTGTAGGTAGGGCTGGGCGGTATGGTCAAAAAATTATAATGATTTTTGAATTCTTCACACTTTTTCCAGTCATTTTTCCATAACAAAATAAATAGAAAAATGAGTAATATTGTTTCAAATCAAGAAACAGGTTTGTGTTACTTAATAATATTAATAATAATAATATAACTTCTTTTTTTTGTCTCTTAGAAATTTGATATTTGATATGTAGCTTGATGCACAATATTGGATTTTTGCCGGTATTCAGACAAGCTGATATTTTTAACTCATTCTGACCGACAACCGATGCCATACGATATGTTTTTGGAAACATACCAATTCTGTCCTGTAAGCAAATTATTTTTAATTTTGGTCAGTTTTTGCACTGTAAAAAGTTGTCACCAGTTTTAACTTTAAAACTTAGGTTTAGCAGCTGCCCTAAAATTTTAAGTTAAATCAACTTAAAAGTACAAGTAATTTAAACTCACTTTATTTAAGTTGATTTAACTTTAGATTTTATATCTTCTGACCTTTAAATCAAAACATCCTCATGATTTTATGACATCAATTACTGCTTTATTTAATCAGAAACTGTCTAAATGTATTTTATTTTCATTTTATTAGAAGTAGGCCAACAGTGCCCCCTACGGAATTAAAACTCCTTACTGAACAGCCATTAGGACCCAGGGGAGGCTGCTGCTGCTGCCACTGCACATGCTATTACTGTGTACACCCACACCGAACACATCATTCTGTACGTGCATCTTATCGGCATTTAGACAAAACTTTGCTTCAAGAATGAGCCACACTGCTGACGTGATCTAATCACTAGCACATCCTGAGCACACGTGAGTTATTCCTCTTATCGGTAAGACATATCGGCATAATTTTTCATATCGGGCCAATGCCGATATTTACATTTAAAGCCATTATTGGCCAATTCTGATATCGGTCCGATAATATTGTGCATCCCTAAATACGCAACAATACGGGCCTGTACCAACGTAATAAAAACGTGCCACATTCGTGTACTGAACGTGTGTTGTAGCACCACTCTCTAGACGTTTCACTTTGAACTGCCACTAAACAGGAAGTAAGGTAGGTAATTACAGAAATGTATATAGAAATGTATATAGAAGCAAGTATTTCCAATGAGTCTGGGTTGTTCAACCCGCTGATCCCCATTGAAGTCCTCTATATGGAGAAAAATCCTGTAATGTTTTACTTAAATATCAGTCTATTATCATGCAAAACTACCGTATCACTTCAGATGACTTGATATATAGTGTAAAATTTGAGTAAAGCACTTTTATGGTGCTTTTACATTCCATTTGCTTTGCAATTGCGAAATAGCGACCAATGCAGATCTTCAAAATTCCCTCAAAATGTACATTTTTGGGTCAACTGTCCTGTAAACCAAATCTCTCTTTCTCACTCTCTCTCTCTTTCAGGCACACACACAGAGGTCCCCCTTCGACCCTGACAATTTGGCCACCGTCAACCCCAGGATTATGAGTAATGCATTGAATCTAAAATTGCAAAAGTAATCCTCTTAACTCTCCTCATGCACTTTAGCAGCATGTCAGTTCAAACAGGCCCAATACTCCTATTGAAAACGGCTGTGAAAAAGAAACAGACTTTAACTCTATAGCCATGTGCATTTTTTCTAGGTTTTTTCAACACATTTATTTATTAATTTAACCCACACTCTCATCCAGCTGTGTCTGTGGATGGCTATCGCCAGCAGCAGGTGCTGTAGATATGCACTGTAAAGCTCTTCCTTTGGCAAGGGAGACAAAGTCCCAAACAATTTTACATCCCTATTCAATGGCTTGATATTCTCAGATATTTCTTTATGTTTCAGATTTCATTCATACCAGCTTCGGGTTTTTAAATCCTATCAACTTGGAGCACAACCTGATATTCTGCATTGAAGGAGACCTCAGATTTAGGGGTCAGTTCCACCAGGCACTTCATATCAAAAATCTGTCCTAATCTCACGATTTTGGGGGGATAATAAGATTGGCTGTGGATTTGTGAGCTGATATGACTTTTATACCACAGAGGTATAATTAGTATTCCTTTTACATCGCAGTGATATAACAGCACTAGCTGGTTTTATTGTTGTGCGTGCATCGGGAGCTTTATTGCATGCTATTGTACTCAGCTCTTGTGTAAAACCTACAAATAATATTCATGTTTTGTAATGCAAATGAAGCATGATGTGTGAATGAAGCATTGTAACATTTAGCAAGGAAATGGTGGTAATGCTTAGAGACAACATGGGAGCAATTGCCCATAAAACATGCGGTGTATATTTTATTAAATCAAGTTTGGAGTTTGTAGGTCGACCTTTAAAATACAATATTAAACGAAATGTTTTGTATCAAAATATAATGCGGTTTTGTTTTGTTATAATGGATTTCTAGCCACGATTCATTCTATCAGACTGCTAAATATGTTTTGAATGTATCATGGTGGAGAATGCGGGCATATTTTAGCTATGGTATTCCTAATATCACATCTGGTCTGAACTGAGCTGATTTGATGGCTTGATTTTCTGTCTTTTTATTTTTATGATGGCGCCTCTGAAAAAAAAAAAAAACTGTGAGCGAAGCAATCAACCAACTACCAGCAAGCTTTCAACCCACCAAGAAGTCTATGCAAGATTCAAGAGAGAGAGAGCGTATAGGTGCATTACTGCCTCTGCCATAGATAAAACAGCTCCTGACTGACTGTCCTTCTACATCACGCTGAGGTCTTGAGCCGTCCCTGTCTGTTGCTCTTTTGATAACACACTAAACTGACATATTTCATTAGTTCCCTTTGAAAAAGTGTTGACCACTTTGTAATACAATATGGTTCGAAATGTCACAGACGTCACGATTTGACATATTTTTTTGTGACGCATGACCGTTGATTAGCATTGGGGTTCGCGGTAAAAAATGAAGGTTGACCTGTCTCTGTGCTGGTTTGTCAGATCTTACCTTTGACATTTTTCATCAAACAATTCAGCATTGAACAACATGAAAATGAATCACTAAAGAACCTGTAAACTGACTTCCAGGAAAACACTGGCGTGCTTGTAATTTATAAACATGTCGCTTGTTCCAAACGCACACAGTATAACACAGTACCCAGTCAGTCCAATGTTTCCCTTTTTATCCTCTCCCCCTCCTCCCTTTATCATACCCATATCCCAAGCTGCATGTGGTGCAGCAGTCATTAATATTGGGAGAGCTGTAATCTCTGTCTTTTATTCTGCAAAGGGCTTTGAGCGCTGCTTGTAGCACCAAACCTTAACGTGAAAAAACAATCTAATGATTTTCCCGAGCTGCCGTTGTCACCACATGACTGCACAGTCTGAAACCCGAAAGCACTGACACTGCGGTACAGTGAAAAGTTATGAGTCACTGGAAGGTTGCTCGCTGGGAGGCCAAAAGTCCTCACGCTGCTGTTTAGTGTATATGCTACTTTCCACAAACGGTTTACAAATTAGGCCTGACACTTCAGTGAAAGGGAGATGTTTAACCTTCATAAATGTTGACTGTCAGGCTCAGGAGGACAGCATAAATGTTAAATAATAAATGAAAATCCAATTATAAATAAAAAAGTACTTAAGCGGCAACATTGCAAGTAACAAGTTGGCAAACCAAACCTAAATTAAGCTGTCACTCTGTAGGTCTGTATATATATATGCCCGCATAATTTTATTTTGACAGTCAACACTACAATATGTATAGAAATAAAATTGCAATTCGATTAATTTCTTATCTTCTTATCATGCTACAGAAAGTATCTATATTATTTGACCACACTTTAGTTTGAGGACTAATTCTGAATAGTAACTACCACTTTTGCCTCAAACTCCTAATTTGCCGCTTAATAGTTAGTAAGGTAGTAATATGCATGCTGTGCATGTTAATGAATTTTACACAAATTTGATTATTTTTATTTATTTATTTATTTATTTATTTTGTACAATCTACTGTTTTTCATGGAAGCCAGTTTCTACCACTAAATAAAATAGGTCACTGCGGTTTTTTTTATCTCTCAATTCTGACTTTTTTCTCAAAATTGCATAATAAAAATATCAATACAAACTCACAATTCTGACTTTTTTTTCTCACAATTCTGGCAATTCTGACTTAACTTACTATTCTCAGAAAAAAGTCAGAATTGTGAGTTTAAATCTTGCAGTTCTGAGTTTATAATCACACAATTCTGTGGAAAAAGTCAGAACTGCAATTTATAGCTCTCATGATCTCACGGCAGTTTGTACATATTTTACAAGGTGGCTAATTAGTATGAATTTGTATGTTTTGTAAAAAAAAAATGGTACGTGTTTTACGGGGTGGCAAATTTATAGGAATTCCTACAAATGACTATCCCAAGCCTGCCCCTAAACCTACTCCTCACAGAAAACATACAAAATCGTACGAGTGAGATCGTACGAATTAGCCACCTCATAAAATATGTCCTATTTGGTCAGGAGATAGCGTTGGAATTGCGATATAATAAGTCACAATTACCTTTTTTTTTTAATCAGTGGCAGTCACATTCTTCCATCATATTTTTTTAGGGGTTCAAGCGAGTAGCACTAAAACCCTATTGTAATTGTTAGAATTGTCACAGATCAGCGATCTCCACATAAAACTGATTGTGCAGACCAAACCGTAAGTCGTAGAGACTTGAAACTTGGAGGGATGGTAGTACTCATACCGCCTACAATGTGACCAAGGCTTGTCCCAATCGGCCTGACGGGGGGCCATACAGCTATATAGCAAAGTATGAAGCATACTTAACTCCTAAACCGTCAGTTGTAGGCACAGGTGTCTTATGTCGTTGAAATCCTTGGCTCACGTCGGACAAAACGCACACCTCAGATTCGACTGTGAGCCAGGCAAAATTTTCCGGTATTTCGCATTTTTTGAAAAACCTACTTTTGGAAATTAGTCCTAGGTTTTTTCACCTAATTGGAACCAAACCAGTGCAGAAAGATTATCTGGAGAGTGAATATCATTTATAAAAACCACAGAGCTTGGCCACCTTGTGGCACTGTAAGAGGCATAAATTGTCCTATCAACATGAATACCAGTGTGCATGGTCCTGGTCCGAATTGCCACAAGTGTCTACAAGGACATTTGCACATCTCAAAAAACATGGGCGCCATTGGCCGACGAAGTTTGAGCATCTGTTTTACAAGGTTAACGGAGGCCAATCAGAACAAAACTCGGTGGGCCTGTTTGACTCACGGCCCAAAAGGTCTGAGAGAAATTTGAAAGAAAACGGCCACTGGGGAGCAATATCACATATTGATATTCAAAACTTCACGAAACCTGCTGAGCACATGCGACAGGTGATTCTAAACAAGCATGCAAAGTTTTAAAGGGACTGGACCACAGTTGGCGCTATAACAGTCATAAACATTAAAAACATGGTATTTCTATGGTAGGGTGACCAGACGTGGCACTTCTCGGGGACTTGGAATTGGGAATTTGAACAAAAAAATTGTTAATTAAAAGAATTTTTACTACAATAAACTGAATATTTAATACCAAATTAATTATGAAATTGTCTGATTTTAATTGTTGCAAACAGTCGAAATGTAGGACAGGCCAAAATCACCATCAACCAGGGAGCCACTGTTTCTTTGTGTTGGGTTTCACTAAACGTCATATTGCCTTTGGCAACTGGCTGGTACAGAGAAGGTGCACTAGTTTGTAACACTGGATTTACAGACTTATCAGCAAGCCATGTAAGGAGTACAGTGGGATCAAATGACTGTTATTACCAGAGCTCTGCGCGAGGGGCTGTGAGAAATGAGAAATGTGGCGCTAATCCTACTAACAAGCTAAAGTATTAAAGTGACTGAAAACAGAGGAATCCCCTTTTGGATTTGTGATGTACACTGGGGTGTCATTAAACCACTGTAAGTAAGTGGTGGGTGTATGAAAGGAAGAAAAATGTAACCTTTAGATGCATGAATCACAATCGCCAAGTAAAAGAATTGTAATCATTCATGTTTTTTTATTCAACATGATATATAGTGGGGATACAAAAACTGAAATCACAAACTCATTTTTCTAACTTAATTTTTCCAGAGTACAGAGTCACATGCTCAGTCACAAATGTGACCCTGAACCATAAAACCAGTCTTAAGTAGCACTGGTATATTTGTAGCAATAGCCAAAAATACACTGTATGGGTCAAAATTATAAATTTTTCTTTTATGCCAAAAACCATTAGGATATTAGGCAAAGATCATGTTCCATGAAGATATTTTGAACATTTCCTACCATAAATATAAGAACTTC
>JAHKKF010380814.1:0-20050 GCA_019740295.1 Labeo calbasu | reverse complement strand
GTCTAGCCCAAACACACATTGGTGGGCGGAGTTACAGTAAATAGCCTCTGCCAACAAGGCGGCCTATTTGCACATGTTCACACATCTCACTGGATTATTACAATTAATGTCAAAAGGAATGTTTGGAAATGATTCCTAATAAACTGATATTTCCTACACACTATGGCAATATATATATATATATATATAGAAAAATGTTACTTACTCCCCCAGTTAGCATAAAAGTTTCGGTTAAGATCAGTGCCAAAACATGTGCAGTTTCCATTGCCTGGTGATCTGGACTTCCTCCATAGTCGAGTCTTTAAAACATATCACATATATTTGCTAAACATAGGCAAATGTGCAGATATTTTACCTTCATCAAATGTATGTCTTATAGAAGTACTCAGGATGAAACTCACTGTGTTATCCTTCCAGGAATAAATATATCCATCCATGTTCAGCACTGGGGTGATGTAAAAGTCCAGGTTTTTAAATAACATGTTCACCTGTGGGTCTGTTTGGTAGGAACCCAGGATCTTTTCCAGCATAACAAACAGTTGCATTAATTTTTATATTAAATGAATTTTATTTAGATTAAATATAGCATTTTATATTTGGAGAAATATAAACACCTATACAACAGCGTTAACATCAAATTGAACTTTTACTGTATATCCAAATGAATCATAGGGTCACCAAGCTATGATGAGCTTGAGCTTAATGAGCTTTACATGCATTATAATGGAAGTATGAATATTTGTGAACTCTGCATGTATCTATTTATAAGTACAAGAAAATAACATGCAGTAACATAGCATTTTTAGAACAAAATATATAGTTCCTGAGCCCTAAAAACTCAGCAGTAGCATTGCATTTACAGACAGATGCAGTACATTATACACAATGGCCTGTCATGTAATATATGTGTATGCTATTATGACTAAATACATCATATTAAGTTCAATGTAGTGAAGTCTCACCTCTTTAACAAAATGCTGACAGAAAGCTGGAGCGATCCATTCCCTGGCATGAATCCCACAGTCCATCCAAACGGCTTTCTTTGGTGTGGCGCTGGTGAAGCCAATCTGCATATTAGATGCAAACAAATGAACAAGAAAGTACCAGGTAATATCATAACCTTATTTCAAGTGCCTTGAAATATTATTACACACTTATTACCTTTAGTAATGTAATGTTCCTCTTCTCATACGTTTGTCCATATATCATGCTGGACACAATGTCTGGGTTTTCCTTTTCCATCTGATTCATCCAGGCTGAAATCTGTGTGGAGAGAATTTTCAGGCCAATAAATGAATGAATCAATCAATCAATGTGAATTGTTAGTCCATGATAATCTTACCTCATCCATGGTGTGGTACTTCGTGTAGTCATACGATTTGTGTTCCTGTCCACCTGCCAGTCTGAAATGAATTAAAATACATTACTAAATCAAATGAGGAAACAAATGTCTCATATGTGACTGATCTTATGCATCCAAGTCTCTTTTCAAACTGCATCCCGTGTCCCAATGTCAAATATCCTATTTCACAAAAGCAGTTTTGTCTGTTTCCATTAACAATACAACGCTAGACTGATCTCAAACTTATCAAACTAAACTTAATGTTTCATTCTGTCTTAATTCATCCTCTAGAAAGCATTATGAAATCATACCTGTCCTGGGCCACCAGAGCCAAGACCACCAAAACAGACATGACTGAGCCCTTCATGGTTGGTTTGTTATCCAGTCTTGTTGAACCTAACAGTGTAAACTTAGTACAGCCTGACAGTGACTTATAAAACAACTCTTATCTAATTAGGATAGAGACTCCACCTTAAATGATAACAGTGTTAATATGTAACCCAATGACATGTATTTAGCATTCAACTTATCATAAATCTTGTCTAACACACAGCTGTTATAAAGTGAAGCCTCCTGTAATCAGGGTGTAGTTGTGTGTGACAAGTTCAAACTGTGCACTATTTTAGCTCACGTCATCAGTAATGATATCTGAGCTATTTAACATCATGAGAATGCAGACAATATCCAGTAATCACTTATCAGCAATAATTAGTATTTCATGGGCTGGGCAGTTATTAATTATCATTGCAAGTTATTTCCGAGTCAAGAGTCATTCAGCTCTACATAGCCTGTACACAGCAAAACAAAACACTGACTTCACAAAGACTATAAAGTGCAATTGTGTGTACAGGAGGGACATGCTACATTAACGGAAGAGCAACATACATGGTAGACACATTTTTTTTTTGTGCAACATTGGTTTAAAATGCATGTGTGTGTGAGTGTAGTTATTGTTCATTGTGGTTACAGTTCAGGAGCCTGATGGCTTGGGGAAAAAAACGTTCCGCATTCTGACTATGACTTCTGTATCTGCCTTCTGCCTGATGGCAGTAGGGTGAAGACTTGATGCAAGGGGCGTGTGGGGTTGTCTGCAAAAACTGATAGCTTTGTGGATACCGCGTGTGGTCAGTGAGGGAGGAAAGAAAGACCCCAGTGATCTCAGCTGTCCTCACTATCTGCTGCAGGGTCTTGGAATCTGAGGTGGTGCAATTCCCAGACAGTGATGCAGCTGTTTAGGATGCTCTCAGTAGTTCCTCTGTAAAATGTGGTGTGTATGGGTGGTGGTGGATGAGCTTTCCTCAGCCTTGTAGAAAGTAGAGATGCTGCTGGGCTTTTTTCGCAATATATATGAACACCAAGGAATTTGATGCTCATGACAGTCTCCACAGAAGAGCCATCAATGTTCAGTGGATGCTTTGTGTTCTCTAAAACATCTCTTTTGTTTTGTCCGTGATCAGAGACAGGTTGCTGACTTTGCACCAACTGTATGCTGACTCATCGCATGTCATTTTATTGTGATTTACTGCCATTTTATATGACGTCCAGACAGAAGTATTCCAGTGGTCTAAAGGTCAATAATATAAAAGATCATTTATGATTTCCATTTTGACCTTACAGTATTATATGTAGACATATATTCAGAAAATAGGTACAAAAGCTGTCACTTTTATATTTAAAAGGTCTATATTGGTAATTTAGAGATACAGTATAATCTCTCTTTCTCGCTCTCTCTCTAAGTTATCCAAGATATTCACTGGGCTACAGTTTTTAAAAAAAGAAAGAAAGAAAGGGTCACAACCACTAGATGGAGACAGAGGTGGGGTGAAAGCATTTTACTGAAGTTTCTTTTTTTTTAATTCACTTGTAAAATTACATAATTAGTGACAATAATGAACCCAATTGTTGGAGTAAACTGAAACAAACTAACAAACAAAAAGATATTAGTGAATAAAATGTTATGTACTATTTTTAAAAAAAGGTAATAAAAAATATTCACAAATGAACGTGTTATGAAATGATTTGTAGTTAATTTTTCTTATAAGCATTCAGCCACGAAATAACTGCAAACCCCTGAATTTCTTTAGAATTTTATGTAAATTTGTGAAAATTTAAATACAGAAAGTAAATCAAATTGTCAAATCGTCATAACTTTTCCGAACCTTTAGTGTTTTGCTAATGGTGGGCAATCTCTGTGAACCCATGAACCACTGTTAATACGGTTTTTACCTGATCTCAGATCAGTTTTGTACATTTGTACACATATGAGACATTTGTATAATTAAAAGGAAGAATAGTTGTTAGTTTCTTTTATTCGCTTATTAACTAAGCTTTCCATAAAACAAACCAGCCAATAAGCCCAACAAATAAAAATAATAATATTAAAAATAACACATTAGCTATACAGACTTTTCATATTTAATGGTATTAGATGACTTGTTAATTACATTTCATATGTTTCAACAAAACAGTTGAAGTTGTTTTGTAAAAGATGTTTTTAAGAATGAATGAGCTGAGTTTTAGTTGCATTTACACATTTTGACCAACAGGTGTCACCAGTGTGTGGTGTTTTTAGTGCCTCCAAAAAGTGAATGATTTTGCGAAGCAGTTGGTTTAATGGATACAATAAACTGGCACATGACAGAGAATACAGAGAGAATAACTATAAAAGGAAATGAGGAGGGTAAGAATGGAGAGAAGGTGAGAAAATTGAACTAATAATGAGGTAACAAAGGGGTGGGGTTGCCAGGTCCCAGAAATTCCAACCCAAAGCTTACTCAAAACGTGCTTCAAAAGGAAAAAAATATAGCACAATTTCTGCAGATATACAGGCATTATAAAAGTAACCTGTGGCTCTGTAATTTTTTTCAAAATAGCCCAATTGTGTTAAAAACTGCAACACTACAGGGGGCGAGGCCAAGACCAGAGACTGACAGAAGAGCACATGGCACACAAAAAAAACAAAAGCCATGTGCAAAAAGCATACAAAAATACAAAATGTGCAGAGTAGGGGTCTTAAGAACCACTGACATAAAACAAGACAGGATGGGGTGTCAGGATCCCATCATCACAATTCCAGAGCTGACAGAACCTTGACACAATGTGTAGAAAGCTGTGTACTGCTCTTATTGGCTAGCATCCATCCCTTAGTTTTTGTTGCACCGTAATTAACACTCATAAATTCCTTTTCAAAAAGTACAAATAAAGCCTTCGGCTGACTTTGTCATTGTTTTGCACGTTTTAGGCCCCGTGCTGCAATTTGAACATGGTGCTGTTGGGTAGGATGAGTAATAGAATACTGTTTCTGCACATAAATATAGAGAGGAAACCAAAAACGTTTTAGCACCACTTGTGTAGAGGAAAGATAAAGGCCGAATACACAGTCTGAACATGTGTTTTGGTGGAGGTCTTGGCATGCATTGTCATAAGTTTTTGTTATTTTGTTAAGTCCAGAGGAGAAAATGACTGACTCATAGGACGTGTCTTGGTGCAAGCTGTTCATGCCAGTTTATTCTTTGCCGATAATGGTTATTATTACAGTTTTATGCGTTTGGAGTCCATTTGCATGACATTTGGCTTTAATGTAATAATTCTGTTGCAAGGGGAATGCTTAAAATTTACCATCTGGCCATTCAAGATGTAGATGAGTTCATCAGAACAGATTTGGAGAAATTTGACATTTAAAAATTGCACACCAATGAATCCTCTGTAATGAATGGCTGCCGTCATAATGAGAGTCCAAACAGCTGATAAAACATTACAATAATCCACAAGTAATCCACATCACTCCAGTCCAGCAATTAGCATTTTCTCAAATGAAAATTTCCATGTTTGTAAGAAACAAATCCATCATTAAGGTATTTTAACTTTAAACTGTAACTTCTGACCAAAACACCATAATCCAAATAACGCTTCCTCCAGTGAGAAAGTCCATTCCCTGTTGTCCTCTCAAAATCCACTGACATATGAAGAGTTCAGATGCAAAACCAGCTAAAAGCCATCTTGGTTAAAAATGAGATAATGATACTGAGTGAATGCTCCTGACACACTGTATACGTCCATCAAATACTTTTACTTCAGACTCGCTAAATTCCAGCCTCAGCCCAATCAGAAGTACCAGTACTTACGTAGAAACCTACACAAAATAGCCAGAAAGAAATGCTAACTCTAAAGAAATGCGTCAGATGGATTTAGAGGTATTTGCATCTGAATTGTTTTGGACTGTTTTCACTGTGCATTATCTGTGCATATTTCTTTCCTGATTCAGATGAGGAATAGAAGGCTCATGTTTTTATTTCACAAGACTTTAATGATGGACTGGAGTTGAATGTGTAATGTTTTTATCAGCTGTTTAAACTCTCATTCTCGGTCTGACTGCTTTCTCATGATGGACCAATGGCATGACTTGTTTTGGGAGCTGTAGTTCATGAGGGTATAGTGGTACCACGGTTCAGTAGTTGCGGGTAAAGGTTGAAGGTCTGCTTCATGAAATCACGGGTTCCCAGGGTTTTTGTCAGCTGAAAGTCTGATATAAATTATTTACTTGAAGAATCTCTTGAGACTGCAATTAGTATTGCAACATTTCTATATAATGAATATGTTAAGTTATAATTTTTATGTTAATATATAAATAATTATCAAAATAATATTTTATTTTATTTGTATTTATAAACATATTTTAAGCATTTAATGTTTTGATTTTATTGATTTATTTTATTATTTGGTGTTTTTGTATTATATATTAAAATTTTTACAAAATATTCTTTATTAATTTGAGTGGATTTTAGTATTTTACAATGTCACAAAATTTCTTAATATTTACATTTATTATAAACAATGTTAGGGCTATGGTAGTCATTTTTCATTTATGTATCAGTGGGCAATACAGTAGAGTTCCTAGGCTTTAACATTTTAGAGATGCGCCATATTAAAATTCTGTCTGAAACTGATAAGCTGATAATTGTTTTCATGTCATGGCCAATAACAATAAGTCAGTAATAAGTTATTTATATAAATAATAAATAAATATAGCTGGAATGGAATTTAAAAAATAAAAAAATAAATAAACATTAAAAAAAAGTTGACCCCTGACCCCTTGTTTCAGTCCTTAAGTTGAAATAAAGAAACGTGTGTAGTCAGTATCTACCATGTTGATCTCGGTGGGAATTGTTAATATTACAAAACAGGGCATATCTCTGTTTTCTTTGTCATCCAGTCAGTCAGTGATAAATAGAGGAGGGCTTCAGTGAGTCTAGAACAGGTCTTGGTATGTACAGAGAAGCTTAACACGAGGGAGATCTTATCCCTCATTTCTCTGTTTAACTTCTGTGCGGTTGAGGAAGGGTTGCCTGATCTTTCCCACAAGCACGGATCTGTGTCCCTCTTTCTTTACTTATTATACCTTCATTGTTTTATCTCATCTGTGGTTGCTGATGTTCACAACAGTTTAAACAGGCTTGCAAGCTTCTTCAACAGTATCTGTGTATATACTGCCATCAGCTGGCCAAATGGAGCTCTGCAATCAATATTACCACACTTGTCTTTTTCCCATTTCTCCTCTTGGAAGACAACTGGTTTTACGTTCTGTATTAAAATCTAAAGATATATTTGGACACGCTATTCACACTTACAAATGTCTGAATTTTATTGCATTAGACAGTAAAATAACTAACCATTTTTGTTGCATGGTCCTTGTTTAAGCATAAAAGAAAACAAGCAGTTTTGAGAAATAAAATAAATGTGACAAATCCATTTTAATATCCGTTTGGTCTAAAAAACATTAGCGTTTGATATCCACAAGGCCACCAGTGTTGTCCACAGTGTGGCTGTGACTGTAATCGCTGAACCTCTGAAATTCTTATCATGGATGTAGTTTATGATGGACATCGCACCCTGGTAAGCTTCTTCACATGTGGGCTGGATTTGATCCTCGGGCAGAATGAAGCTGTAGTGCCCTTCATCGCGTAACTCAAAGGCAAAGGAATATGGGATCCCTGTGAGCCTCGCGAAATCACATGAACCGCCAGAAAATGCATCTGTGAAGAATAAAACATTGTCATAAATGATTAACTTCATTTTTTGTTTATGCATCACTGGGTGACAGAACAGTCATTTGAAAATCAACCAGGAATCCTGAAGTGTTTTCCTCAAAAAACTATTTCTTTACCACTGAAGATAGAAAGACAGGAATCTCTTGGATGACAAGGGGGTGAGTACATTATCTGTTGTTCTGGAAGTGAGCAAATCCTTTAAATACAATTTATTGTCTGTCAAAATGACAGAGATCACTTTGAAATAGTTTCACACAATGCTGACATGAATGAACATTTTTGATTAAGGCAATGTATGTTACATAATACAGATATATATTACTACAGTGATATTTTACCCGTCTGTTATTGCTGTGGGGGAAAAAAAGTACCTTGTTTATGCCTTTACATGGTTGAAGGGAGAGTAGATTAATGTCATTGTACCCAGTTTTTAAAAAAACCCATCCACCTTTTTTTTCCAACGCAGAAGTAAGCTTATAGGTGAGACTACTGGTTCATTAGCCGCTATAGAGAAGTAATGAGAAGAAACGGTAAAACTGCACTACAAACCAGCATATTCCTAAATAAGATAATACATAAAAATAATATGGTTAAGACACACCAATTTGCAATATAAAACAGCAAAATGAGCGGTTTTGTACAGCTAAAAACAGCAGGACGCAGATGAGATCAGAAGCCAAGCCCATAAAATTTACAAATGGCCACACCCACTGAAGAAAAAGATGGATTATTGTGTTTACAGAGCGAGCCTTTCACTGATTGTTTACAGCTTAACGGAAGTTACACCCATAATTTCACACACAAAACATCTGCAACTGTAGTGTCTGGTGTAGACAGGTGTAAACTTAAAATAAAACCCTATAAACAAATAATGCAATACAAATATTAAATACAATATTTTAGGCATTAAGGTATCCATCACCCAAAAAGTATCTAATAATGAACGGTTTACCGGGATAAATGAGCAATGTTTGGTTGGTCATTTGATTTCAAAATGGCAGCCACCATGAGCGAAAACCACCGTATTAATAAAGCAGTTTCTTCTAGGCTGTTGGAACCACTCTCTTCATATTATGCGAGTGAACACTAGTTTAAACATACTCACACAATATATCTGGGGGAGTGCCCACCTTGTAGCTCTTCCCATGAACTGCTTTGATGGCATTAGCCGCAGCAAGACCTACTTTCATCTGCAAACACATTGACGGACATTTCTTTTAAGGCTCCCATTCCTAAATTGTCCTGTAATAGTTTGCTCTTCTACTTACCAGTTCATTGTAATTGGGTGCTGAGATGTTGGGGTGCCCATACGGGACGAGGATCTGTTGACCGTACGAGTGGATGGTGAGAAAACAGAGCAGTTTGTTTTGATTTGCTACCAAAAAGTCAGTGACAGCTTTGGCCTCTGGTTCAGACAGAGGAGTCGGCCCGTTGTAGACCGCTGAACAGCAGTTTCTTGAGATCCCGACCACTAGTGGTGAACAAGGAGAGATGGAGTAGATGATTGTTTTATTAGCTCCTTTAGCTTTATTTAGATGTCTGCTCATGATAACTGCATATGTTATGCTTCACATTCGCACAGCAAACGTGAATGAGTTTTGTTGGGGTTATCCTTGTAAACTGTTATTTGTTTCCTACTACAACATTAGGTTTATCTCTGCCAGTTTAAACACACCTGCAGTTTATGACCTGTAGAGGTTGGATTGTAGGAAAGTTGAGATTACTGTAATACACTGAGTGCTGTTGACTCATCTGTTAAGTCATGTTTATAACCCTTATCTCTGATATATTGCTGATATTTGAAGAAATTTTTGAAATCAGTTTGTTCAGTTATCTAAATTATTTCTTCCATTTTGGAAAGAATGGTGATACCTTTGATACAGAGACTGAAGCTTGATGATCATTAGACTTTCCTGTAGGGCAGCCATCCCAAAGTAGCTTTTTTTAAGCAAGGAATGGGCCAAAATTTCAGTAAAGAGGTGACTGAAGCTTCTAAGCACTTACAGGCAGTGTTTATTGAAGGTTTTAAGCCAGTTATTTCTATCTTTTGCTGTAATGTGTCAGAAGGAAATATCAGTTTACATTTCCAAACATTCCTTTTGCCATTAATTATAGTAATCCAGTGATTTTTGAATGCACAAGCAGTTTGTGCTCCACACAGAGATCTGATATCATCATCCAGTCCATCTGGGATTACATGAAGAAACAGAAAAAACTGAGACTAAATCCAGAGGAACTGTGACAACGTATGCAAGATCCTTCAAGAAACCTACCTGTAAAACTACAATACTGTTAAAAGTTTTATGTACTTGTGTTAGGATGCTTTCAAAAAAATAATGTCAATAGATTTTATTTATCAGTTAACTTCTGTTAACTAAATCAAATCAACATTTGGTATGACCATCCTTGCCTTAGGTAGTTTTTTCAAACATCTTGGAGACGTTGCCACAGTTCTGGATTTATTCTGTCTTTTTTTCTCTTTCTTCATGTCATTCTAGACGGACTGGATGATGGTGAGATCAGATCTCTGTGTGAAGCACTGGCTGTTGTCAGACTCCTGTGCATACAAAAATCGATGGCTAAATGAAAATAGCAATTAGATGTTATTTACAGTAAGTGAAAATAGCATGTTTTTTTTAAGTTGTAGGTGCTCTTTACACCAAGTGCAAATAGTGATAGATTCTATTTACACTATGTAAAAACAGCAGTATTTTCTTTGCAATAATTTTAGTTAGATACTGTTTATAATACTTACTGCAAGTGGCAGATATTTGCACCTCAGTGCGGTAGTACATTATAAAACAGTATGCAATAATAACGTATTGAGTGTAAATTATTAAATCTCTTAAATGGATGCTGCCTTCTTGGGATGGCACATCTACCCCTAACCCCAACTGATAAACACCTGAGGCACTTTATTTTCCATTTTTTGATTATTTTCTTAATTTTATTGAAAATAAATGCCTTTCCGATGTGATATGTGATGTGAAAAGGGAGAAGAACAAGTTCAGCAAAAAGCGGATTTGAACTCAATCACGTAAAAAAGTCACCATTACGCGCTTTACCACTCCACCATTGGAGCTGTCATTTAGCAGGCAACTATTGTAATGTTGTCTAGCCCAAATACACATTGGTGGGCGGAGTTACAGTAAATAGCCTCTGCCAACTAGGTGGGCTGTTTGCACTTGTACAAAAATCTGAGTGGATTATTACAATTAATAGCAAAAAGAATGTTTGGAAATGTAAACTGATATTTTCTACTGAAGAGCTAGAGCAAAAAGAGCAAAAGATTTAACTACTGGCTTAAACCGTTTTTATTTATTTATTTAAAATATTAGTGGCCTAACCTAAGACTAATATTATCTGTAATGAAAAGAAACACGTTACTTACTCCCCCAGTTAGCATTAAAGTTGCGGTTGAGATCAGTGCCAATGCAAGTGCAGTATTCAGTGCCTGGTGATCTGGTCTTCCTCCATAGTCGAGTCTTTAAAACATATCACATATTTGCTAAACATATGCAGATATTTTACCTTCATCAAATGTATGTCTTATAGAAGTACTCAGAAGGATGAAACTCACTGTGTTATCCTTCCAGGAATAAATATATCCATCCATGTTCAGCACTGGGGTGATGTAAAAATCCAGGTTTTTAAACAACATTTTAACCTTCGGGTCTGTTTGGTAGGAGCCCAGGATCTTTTCCAGCATAACAATTAAATGTAAAAAATTTATGTTCAGAGAAAAATATATACACCTATCTATATGAATCTTAGGGTCACCAAGTTATGATAGGAGCTTTACATACATTATAATGGCAGTATTAATATTTGTGAGGTCTGCTTATCTATTCATGTGTGAGAAAATAACATAAAATAACAGCATTTTTAGTCCTAAAAAAATGTAGCAGTGGCATTGCATTTACAGACAGTATATTATGAACGATGGCCTGTCATGTAAAATTATAAAAGTGATATTTCTTTTAAATTACGTTCACTGTAGTTTTACCTCTTTAACAAAATGCTGACAGAAAGCTGGAGTGATCCATTCCCTGGCATGAATTCCACAGTCCATCCAAACGGCTTTCTTTGGTGTGGCGCTGGTGAAGCCAATCTGCATATTAGATGCAAACAAATGAACAAGAAAGTACTAGGTTATATCATGACCTTATTTCAAGTGCTTTAAAATATTATCACTGCACTGTGATACCACCACGTGATAACAAATAAGAGTATTGTATTAAACAGATAGTACCTTTAGTAATGTAATGTTCCTCTTCTCATACGTTTGTCCATATATCATGCTGGACACGACGTCTGGGTTTTCCCTTTCCATCTGATTCATCCAGGCTGAAATCTGTGTGGAGAGAATAACCAGCTCAACAAATGAATTAATGTAAATAGCTAGTCCATGAAAATCTCACCTCATCCATGGTGTGGTACTTCGTGTAGTCATACAATTTGTGTTCCTGTTCACATGCCAGTCTGAAATGAATTAAAATACTTTTTGTCAGGACCACTATTGTCAGAATGATTGACGACTGGTGGTATGGTTCTGTTCTGCCAAAAAACTCCCTGCCCATCCATTTATCCTGCCATGAATGAGCAGCAAGAAACCCTATAGGGTAAACAGAACAGAACCATATTTTTAATGACATTTTAATGAACATTATTCAAGATAAAAGAGTCTGGTTCAAAAAGGATTATATTAGAAAGCCAAGTTGTGACCGTGTTGAAAGAAGGAGCTAGGACCATGGTACTACAAGACAGCACAGAACAAGGACTACGAAAACAGACTGTACATAATTTAAATTATATTAAATAGACTAAAATGAGAATTAAATAAGAACTAAAAGAGTATAAAAAATAAGAACAAACAGAAAAACTGAACATTTAAACGCTGTCTCCGGACTCGAGACCGGTGGTGCAAGTGTTGCTCATTATCGTTATACTCCACCGGCCTCGTTCCGTTCCCGCAGCTCTCGGCCCCGTCCCAGTCCCTGTCCCACTCGTTACAATCATCTAATTATCGTTATTGATAAATCCCAGAAAACACCAAGGTATCTTGTTTTGCCAATGTGTGTGATACACCCCTGCCAGAACTTAAAAATGTTGGTTGGCACAAGGGTCAGCCAACCCTGAGGCTTTGGGGAAAAATGTCACCCAAATTTATGATTAGGTGCAAAATGTGTCCCTGCACATTTTTACAAAAGGGCATAGCTCGCTTTCTTTGTATAATTTATAATATTATTAGTTTAGTTTTTCATGCTATTGAAATAACCAATGTGAAGTCTTTATTTTCAAATTCTTCAAAAGCAGTTAATTTTCATAAATGGCTGTTAGCTTGTTTTGTCGCTAGCCAGAATAGAACTTGCTTTTTCTACCTACTTGGTGGGATGGTCTGCATTAAAATCTTACATATCTCACATGTTTTAAATGTCATGTGACAACGTGTTTTTGGTTATTGCAGTTTAACTTATAAAAGTGTTCCTTTAATTAAAAACAACTAGTTTGAGATTTATAGGCCTGTCCCATTTTTGCCCCCCTCCCGCTGTTAAAATGTAACTAAGTAACTTTTACTCTGAGTAAATACTTTTTACTTTTACTTGAGTAGATTTTTAGACTGGTACTTTTATTTGTACTTAAGTATCGTTTCATTAATGTAATAGTATTTTACTTGAGTAGAATATTTTAGTACTCTTTCCACCTCTGCATATTTCTATAAATAGAGGTGGATCAGCTAAAAGTCAACTGATGAAAACTGGACTTGTGACCTGCCAGGACTAATGCTTTGCTTCATTTTCTGAATCAAATGAGGATAAAGTGTCTCAGATGTCATGCAAAAAAAAAAAGACTGATCTCATGCATCAAACCCCCGGTTTCACAGACAAGGCTTAAACCTACTGTGCACCCTTAAATATAAAGGTTGAAAAAGGGTGTATTTGCAGTGATGCCATAGAAGAACCATTTTTGGTTCCCCAAAGAAATTTTCAGTGAACAGGTCCTAAAAGAACCATTTTAAAAAACATTTTAAAAATCTAAAGAACCTTTTCTGCATTTGAAAGGTTCCATGGATGTTCAGGGTTCTTCATAGAACCATTGATGCCAATAAAGAACCTTTATTTTTAGGAGTGTAGTCCTGGACTAAAATGTCAGTCTGAGCTGTTTCAACTGAAAGAAACTTGCACTGACCTTAAAATATATCAGTGCCTTTTTTTTTTTCTCAAGATGCACACCAGTAATTTTTTTTAAAAGACACATTTATAAAAATTACTTAAATGTCCTAATTGAAATATGGCCTAGTCCTGGCTTAGTCTAAGCCCTGTCTGTGAAACCAGGCTTATGTCTCCTTGTATTCAAAGGGCATCCCAAAAGCAGTTTTGTCCTTTCTTTCTATTAATAATACAAAGCTAGAATGATCTCAAATTTTCAAACTAATCTTAACATTTCATTCTGTCTTCATTTAACCTGTAAAGACCAAAAAGTCAATGTCGTAACCTTGAAATCTTACCTGTTCTGGGCCACCAAAGCCAAGACCACCAAAACCGACATCACCGAGCCCTTCATGGTTGGTTTGTTATCCAGGCTTGTTGAACCTGACAGTGTGAACCCGATACAGTCTAACAGTGACTTATAAAACAACTGTCATCTGAATAGGATAGAGACACGACCTCAACTGTGTTAATATTTAAACCAGTGTCATTTATTTATCAATTATAAATCTGGTCTAACACACTGAGCTGTTATAAATTAAAGCCTCTTGTAATCACGGAATTGTGAAGTTGTATGTAAAGTAGTAGTGTGTGACAAAGTTTAAACTGTGCACTATAACCACGAGCCTTCAGCTCACCTCATCAGTAATAATATCTGAGCTATTTTACATCATGCTCAGGATGCTTTCAGTAGTCTCTTTGTAAAATGTGGTGTGTATGGGGGGTGGGAGATGAGCTTTCCTAAGGTTTTGCAGAAAGTAGAGACGCTGCTGGGCTTTCTTCGCTGTGTAGCTGGTGTTAAAAGACCAGGTGAGGTTCTCTGCCTGATGAACACAGAGGAATTTGGTGCTCTTTTGACGATCTTCACAGAGGAGCCGTCGATGTTCAGTGGAAAGTGGATGTTGTGTGCTCTTTTAAAGTCAATAAACGTCACTTTTGTCCTTGTTCAGAAACAGGTTGTTGACTTTGCACCATGCTGACATCCAGACATTTTATATGACATCCAGACAGAAGTATTCCAATGGTCTAAATGTCAATAATATAAAAGGTCATTTATGATTTCCATTTTGACTTTATATTATTATATGTGTACATATATTCAGAAAAAAAGGTACAAAATCAGTTTTATATATCGAAAAGGTCTATATCGGTACCTTAAAGATACAAAAGTGTAGGCTAGTACAATTAAATGCTTAAATTAACCAGTAGCTATGTGCCTGTGTGTGTATAGTGTACATATTATGCAAGACATTCACTGGGCTACAGTATTGTGAAAAAAAAAAAAAATTCTAAGGAATATAACCACTAGATGGAAACAGAGGTGGTGTGAAAGCATTTTAGAATTTTTTTTTTTTTTTTAATTCACGTGTAAAATTAGTCACTCCATTAGTGACACTGAATAATGTACATAATTGTTGGAGTAAATTGAAACAAAACAGATATTACTGAATAAAATGTTATTTAAACTATTTTATTTAAAAATAATAAGTAGTAAATATTATTAAATATTAACAAATGAACACGTTATGAACTCCTTTGTAGGTATTATTCATATAAGCATTCAGCCACGAAATAACGGCAAACTCCTGAATTTCTTCAGAATTAAATTGTATAAAGTGGTGAAAATTTAAAGGCAGAAAGTACAGTCAAATCGTCATAACTTTTTCGAACTTTCCGTGATTTGCCGCTAGCGGGCAATCTCTGTGAACCAATGTTAATGTGGTTTTTACCTGATCTCAGATCAGTTTTATACATTTGTGCACATTTTAATGAGACATTTGTATAATTGATCGAAAGAATAGTTACTAGTCTCTTTGAATGGCCTGATTAACTAAGCTTTCCATAAAACAAACAAATTATAAGCCCAGCAAATAAGAATAATAATAAAAAATAACACATTAGCTATCCACACTTTTCATATGTAATGGTATTAGATGATTTGTTAATTACATTTAGTATGTTACACTTTCAGCAAAACGATTGCAGTTGGTTTGTAAAAGGTGTTTTTAAGAATGAATGAGCTGAGTTGCATTTTAGTTTAGTTTAGTTGCATTTACACATTTTGACCAACAGGTGTCACCACTGTGTGGTGTTTTGAGTGCTTCCGAAAAGTGAATGATTTTGCGAAGCAGGTGGTTTAGTGGATACAATAAACTGGCACATGACAGAGAATGCAGAGAGAATAACTATAAAAGGAAATGAGGAGGGCAAGAAGGGAGAGCAGATGCGAAAATTGAACTAACTTAATGAGGTAACAAGGGGGTGGGGTTGCCAAGTCCCAGAAAATTTCCAACCCAAAGCTGACTCAAAACCTGCTTCAAAAGGAATAAAATATATTTCTACATATATACAGATATTATAAAAGTAACCCGTGGCTCTGTAATTTTCAAAATAGCTCAATTGTGTTAAAAACCGCAACCCTGGCATCACTGCAAGGGGAGGGGCCAAGACGAGAGACTGACAGAAGAGCACATGGCACAAAAACAAACAAAAAAGCCAAGTGCAAAAGCACATGGCAAACAAACATGACAGAAGCCATGTGCTCACGCAAGACAAAAGAGCATCTGACAAACAAAATTTCATGAACTGAAGTGAGTGTGTCACATAAGGAAGACATACAAGATGTGCAGAGTGGGGGTCCTCAGGACCAGAATTAAGAGCCCCTGAAATAAAGCAAGAATAATAGGAATTTCAGGATCCCATCATCACAGATCCAGAGCTGACAAAACAATGTGTAGAAAGCTGTGTACTCTTATTGGCTAGCGTCCATTCGTTTAGTTTTTGTGCAATGTTGCACCGTAATTAGCACTCATAAATTCCTTTTCCAAAAGTACAAATAAAGCCTTCAGCTGACTCTGTCATCGTTTTGCACGTTTTAGGCCTCGTGCTGCAATTTGAACATGGTGCTGTTGGGTAGGATGAGTAATAGAATACTGTTTCTGCACATAAATATAGAGAGGAAACCAAAAACGTTTTAACACCACTTGTGTAGAGAAAAGATAAAGGGTGAATACACAGTCTGAACATGTGTTTTGGTGGATGTCATTGTCATCAGTAGTTGTTATTTTGTCCAGAGGAGAAAATTACTGACTCATAGGAAGTGTTTTGATACAAGCTGTTCATGCCAGTTTATTCTTAGCTGATAATAGTTATTATTACAGTTTTATGTGTTTGGAAGTCCACATGCATGACTGAATTTGGCTTTAATGTAATATATTTGTTGCAAGGGGAATTAAAGGAACAGTTTATTCCAAAATAAAAATTTGCCTATAATTTACCATTCAAGATGTAGATGAGATTGTTTCTTCATCAGAACAGATTTGGAGAAATTTAGCATTACAAATTGCTCAACAATGGATCCTCTGTAGTGAATGGGTGCCATCAGAATGAGAGTCCAGACAGCTGATAAAAACATCACAAAATCACCACTTCAGCCCATCAGTCAAGATTGTGTGAAGTAAAATGCTGTGCGTTTTCAAGAAACAAATCCATTAAAGTGTTTTAACTTCAAACTGTCGCATCTGGCCAATTTATTCCATAATGCATAATAACACTTTTATACTTTCACTTTAGTGAAAAAATCCATCCCCTGTTGTCCTCTCACATCAAAATCCACTGATATATTTGTTTAGAATTGTTTTGGACTTGGTGCATTATCCGTGCATAGTTCTTTTCTTTATTCAGATGAGGAATAGAGGATTTATGTTTTTATTTCACAAGAGGTTAACTGATGGACTGGAGTCATGTGCATTACTTGTGGATTAGTGAAATGTTTTTATCAGCTGTTTGAACTCTTATTCTCAGGCCCCCATTCACTTCAGATGTGATGAACACACAGTGTAAGTATGTGTTTTTGTGGATGTCTTGGCATGCACTGTCATAAGTAGTCATTATTTCATTAAATCCAGAGGAGAAATTGACTGACTCTTTGGGACCTCACAGGAAATGTCTTGGTACAAGTTCTCAAACTGGCATAAGCAGTGTGTATTGCCTCATATTATTGAGATAAAATGAAATGAAAGAAAATTCTAATTTAACGAAATTAAATATATTTCTACATTTCTGCAAGCAGACCATATTGCCACAAGAATATTTGTAATTATAAGCCACAGAATATGGAACATTAATAAGAGATTAAATGACGTTTTGGACAGCAGCTGCAGTTTCAAACTGTTAAATTAATTTTGTAATGCAATACTGAGCATTTGTTCAGTCTCTGTTATTTTTTTGCAAATGCTCTCACACAAGCTGTGCATGGAAGTTATATCATGCCTGGTCAGCGTAATGTGTCTGGTATGTTGGGAAAAAGATCCACATCACAGGCAGACAAGAAGCAGAGCCACTCCTGCTGTTTTACTGTGTTTGAGAGCAGTTCCTGTTAACAAGCTTTGTTAATGAGTATAGCTTGTTTACATAGATTTGTGCATTGTCTATGTAGTTTCCTCATCCTCTTTTTGTGAAAAGAATGTCAAAAGTATGGTATTTCCATAAAAATTACTGTGAAAGCCATTTGATATGTCTATAAAGGTAATACCGTAGTATTTTTAGTAGGCTTTAGTACTTTACATAGTAAATGTCCATAACCACTTTGGACATTGAGAAGGATACATCCTCATATCCAGATTATTGATTAATTAATATGTGTTTTCAATATAATACGGCAGTTTTATCGTAATGCCTTAATGCTGTGCACTCGTTTATGTATATTTATCAGTAACATGTAGCCATTAGGTCATTAATTTATGCTCGTAAATCAGTGTCTTTGAATGGGAAGAACATTTGTACGTTATTGTTCCATTTCAGGTCTTTTATTTTAAAAGTTGTTTTTTACATCAACATTTAAAGCACTTACCCAAACAAATGGGTTGCAAAATAGATTAGGGCTTCAGGACAGAGAATAAACAATAAGAGCACTTTCTACACTGGAAGCCATTTGTGTAAAGAGCCTTAACCCATCAACAGTAAATAACAGGGTATTTATGACAATATGGGTGCCATTAACCATCTGGGATCTCTAACAAACACAGCAATTAATATCTGTGCAAATAGTTTCCTTAGTGGTCTCGATTCTGTTTGTTCTTTCTCTGTAGTGGACTTAATTTGAGTGGTTTCTTTTACTCTTTGAATATCTAAAAAACGTAAGAAATTGTTCAGCCGAAAATAAAAGTGTACTCGCCCTCACTCAGGCCATTCATGATGAAAACAGATTTGGAGAAATTTAGCATGACATCACTTGCTCATCAGTGGATCCTCTGCAGTGAATGGGTGCCGTCAGAATGAGAGTCCGAAGAGATGATTAAAAACATCACAATAATCCACACGACTTCAGTCCATCAATTAACATCTTGTGAAAAGATGTAAGTTTGTAAGAATCAAATCCATTAAGGCGTTTTAACTTTAAAATGTTTCTTCAGGCCTGTGCATATTTCTCTCCTGATTCAGACGAGATGACTTTTCACTGGAGAAAGCATTATAGATAACGGATTTGTATTTTAGCTGGAACCAGTGGTTTGAAGATAAAAATGTCTTAATAGTGGATTTGTATCTTACAAGCATGCATATTACCTCAAATCATCTGATGCTAGCAATAGAAAAACTCTTTATCAGTCAGGTAGTTTTCAGACTGTTGAGACTATGAGTATGCTTTTCCCGTCAGCATATCAAAAACAGTCTGGCAAATCTGGCGAACAGTCTGCTTCATTTTTGGAAGGTGATAATGGATTATGTTTACTGTATTTCTCTTCCTAAAAAAATGCATGACAGGATAAGTGCAGGATTAGTGGATATGATCCTATTTGCTTTAAATCTTTTTCTTCCTTATTCCTTAAAGTAGACACAGATGAGATAATTGTTGACATACAGCTAAAGTTCAAAACTTATTTCAAACCAGATGTTTTAAAGTAACAGGAAAATGAGTAGAAGATCTCAGTATTTCTGTAAAAAACATCTTTGTTGCTTGTCGACATCTATAGTCATAAATCTCCACCTTGATCTTAAGCCCTAAGGAACAGGCAGTTCTCTGAGCAGATGCTTTCTTTAACATGGCTGGACTGGAACAACACAGCTGCTGACTGTCAGACATGATCATTGAGGGCTGGACATAGAGGAAACTTGTATTGCTCAGCAGTCTGTGAATGCAGTTATCAACCGTGGTTGATCTATCAGCTTGGTTTTTAGATGTTTTGTCTGGAATAAAAATAGTCACAAATTGCTGACATATAGAAAGGAATGGTTTGGTGAGTTCATTTGGTGTATCTCTCTTAAAAATTGACAAATTATCTCTAAATATAAGATCTTATTTGTGTCTTTATAAGTACTAAAGAAGTCAAAGTCCACCTCTGACATTCAAACTGTGATGTCATTGGTCATCCGTCTCTTTACTAATTGAAGGCTGTACCTTTTAACCATGATTAGAGGATGGAGAACTTGTGGCTAGTGATTTTTAGTTTATA
>JAHKKF010380714.1:0-18068 GCA_019740295.1 Labeo calbasu | reverse complement strand
TGCAGTGAATGGGTGCCGTCAGAATGAGAGTCCAAACAGCTGATAAAAACATTACAATAATCCACAAGTAATCCACACCACTCCAGTCCATCAGTTAACATCTTAAGAATACATAAGCTGAATCTGTGCAGATTTCTCTCCTGATTCAGACCAGACCACTTTTTCACCGGAGGAAGCGTTATTATGGATTATAGACTCTTTTTTAGTTAAAAGTGTCTTAATGATGGATTTGTTTCAGCTTTTGTCTTCTCAAGATGTGAACTGATGCACTGGATTACTTGTGATGTTTTTATCAGCTGTTTGGACTCTCATTCTGACGGCACCCATTCACTCCAGAGGACCCACTGGTCCATTTTAATGCTAACTAATTTTAAATAAAGTAAAATAATATTGACTGTTTAGTTCAAGTTCACAAGTTGACCAACAACTTCAACGACAAACACAAGCTTGCACTTTATTTTCACGTTGGTTTTGCAGGAGGACGTTCACATATATGATGTTTATAAATGGTTGAATCCTAAATGTTGTGCTTCCTTTGACTCGTACATAAAACATCTCATATAAATCTCAATGAACAGAGCTTCTTTACATATACAAGTTGTACAGTTACCAAACCGGCATTTTTCTGCCCGTTTTTGATATTTTCAGCAATGCAAGGGAGACGACGAGAAATAAAGACAGTAAAGTCAAAACATTTCAACGTAAATCAGAAGAAACGAGACACAGTTTCTTGTCAAAACATTTTCATAACACATTTTTTTTTTACAACACCCTTTTTAAAAAGCGGCCGGTCGAGCGCTCAGGTAGATACCGCCACCGATTTCACAGTTTGTGTGTAAAAGCTGAAACACATTCTGGATAGAGTAATAAAATATTATTATAATTATGAATATTTAGTTTTTTTCTCAGAATGCACATTGTTCGGTATATAAATGACAGAGGCATGACAGTCGGTTTGCGTTCGGGATGGAGAGCGTGACATTCGGCGCAACACCTCCATACGGCGTCCTACGTTCGCGGTCGTTCGTACGTGACGGTCACAGTCGTGCGCTCCAGCACTTGAGGGGCGATAGAAATGAGTATAAAATAGCCCATCGGAGATGTTAGAAACATGGACGTTTGGTGTTGATGGCCAGGCTAACGGATCGGTTTTTAACCTGAAGGCACTTCTTTTTTTAATGGCAGAAACTCTGTCACTCAACCGGTGCTGGGAACGACGACAAAGCAAGTCTTTCACCGCCACAGACGCCCAGAAACGCAAGGTTCTCCGCTTGGGAACGTGAACACAGTGTTGTGAAATCAGGCTGCTACTGGAGTCGGGGAATAAAGCGAAACGAGGTTCTCTTTTATTTGCGTCTACGCACCAATCCAAACCAAACCCAGAACAAATCAAGAGATGCAACAGAAGGTCAACCGGAGGTTGAGATGTTGTGTTGATTGTACTCCAAAGCACCAGAAAAGAACATCTCAAGATGAAAAATAAACGGTGGAGGGGAACGTTGTTCTTTCACGGTCTCTCTTATCAGTTAAATCCAGATTGCGAAGTAGTCGTTGTGCTTTTCAGGTCAGTGTTCAAACCCTCGGTTGGTTCCAGACGTCGGAGCATCTCAGCAGAGAATGTTTCTTTCTTTCTTTATTTGTAGCATTAGTTATTACTTTTCCGTTTGTAATCGTTTCATTCCGTGTGGATCCGGTGTTGTGCCTTCTCAGCGATCCGAAAGCATGAATCTTTGGTGATTAAATATTGAGAGACGCGTCTGGAGTCTTTTCTCACGTGGAGCGTCACCTCTGACCAATGAATACGGTAAAAAACAGCGTGACGCTCAATAGCCATATACTGGAGACGCCCTGTGCAGCCGCTCCTCTGATCGCTGTGGGAAAACACACAGACAAAGAGATTACCACTAACCAGATAACCAGATCAAAACTCACCTCCATGATGTCTGGGATTGCCATATCAGGGCTGTACAGTGCGACTTATTTCAGAAATATTTAGAGCATCAGTGCGACTGACCCCATCAGCATACGTGTTTGCGCTGAGAGGAGCTTCAAAGGTTTCTACGTCTTTTTGCAACGTTGAGTAATGAATCATAGACACATCTCACCAATCCTCTCATAAACAAAGAGATTGATTGTGCAGTGTAGAGAGCTTCGTTCATTATAATGGAACTTTGTGAGATCGTGATGAACTAAGACGAGTGACAGCTTTTAATGATTTTTAAGGGAGTTTGTGAATGAGATATTGATTTAATACAACAGTTAAATATACAAGAAGTTAATATGAAGTGACTTACATTGTCTGACTATGACACTATTGCCTGATTTTGCTCTATTTCGTCATCAAAAATAGTTTAAAACAGTCATAGCTGAGTCGCTGCACATCTCCATTCACACACAGCGCTGTTTCCTTTATGAATGAACGTGTTTTTAAACTAATCTAGTGAGTCAATGATTCAATTTCCCATTCACAAAGAGTCACTTGCTTTATTCCTGAATGAATCAGCCATTCGAATGAATCAAATGAATGAATGATTCAGTAATTAAATCAGCGACGTGCCGCCACCTACTGGCAGATTTAGTTTAATTATTAAAGTATCTTTTCAGTTATTAAACCCCTTAAGTGTCACAGGCCCACCGGTGGCCCCAATGCCGCACTTTTTTTCTCTATCTTTTTTCTCTATCACATATTTTAGTAATCATCATAACTAGCTTTAAAACCTCAGAATTCATTCTGTGAAAAACAATTTTTCAGTCGGACATTGCGTTACCATGGAAACTGTACTTTCAATTCTTTTAGCAATCTCCTCCCCTCAGTGGGTGGAGTCAAGTGTCATATTATAAAATGCATTACGGTCTTTTAGAATCAAAATTTTTTAGAATGTTGACAAAATACATATCGTCGGAAAGGTCTGAGTCTCAGGATTCCATACGTTTTGATAGAAGTAAAATTGGCAGAGAGATTTTGACATTTGTGACAGAAAAATTCATTAAAAAAATTCAGTAGAGTTTTGATGGCACCCGATGGCTGTTTGTGGAATGATGCCCTAAATAAAAATCTCACAGGAACCTCAATTTTTTTAATATCAACTTCAAATTTGGAACATAACTTATTTAGACATAAGGCTTTAATTTTATAGCAATTCTGGATTCAGAAATATTTTGTAATATATTTATTTTATAAAAAAATAAAAAATGAATCTGGTACAGTGCATTTTCATTACAGTAAATTTAAACTTGTATACCTTTTTGATACTTTATTATTTTAAAAATAATTCCACTTTTGCAGTAATCTGCAGATTTGATGGGTAACTTATTCTTATTCTGTTGTTTTAATTAGAAATTTTTAAAAAGCTTATAAAATATAATTAAAAAAAAAATTGACATAAGAGATGACATACTTTTAATAAACTTAGAAAAAAGCCATTACAAGGGTAAAAACAAAATTCCCCTGTAAATCACTTTAAGGGTTTCAAATATCACCTCATAATGGGAAGGCTAATTTTTATCAGATTTTTTTGTATTTTTTTTAGGTGCTCCTGAAATTTTTTAAGTTAGGGGCACAAGTGCTCATGGAAATAAAAGTAAACGTAGAGCCCTGTATAGTTGCTATACAGTTGGTAACTCTTAATGGTTGTTAGTGTGTTTTTATACAGTTGCCGGTAGCCATTTACTTCCATAGAATGAGGAAAAAAAAAAAAAAAAAAAAACTGTTATGGAAGTCAATGGCTACCGTTTGGTTACCAACATTCTTCAGAATATCTTCTTTTGTGTTCAGCAGAAATTAGAAACCCATACAGGTTTGAAACAACTTAATGGTGAGTAAATGATGACAAAATTTTGAAAATTCATATATATAAAAAAAGTAAATAATAATAAAAAAAAAAAATTAAATATTAGCACTGTGTTTTTTTGTGTACTATAAAATCATTGTATTTTTATTTAATACTCACTTTTTTATTTTAAAATAGAATAGTATTATTGCACTTTATTTATTATTTTATTAAAAAAAACAATAATTTTATTTTTTATAGGTATATTTAATGGGTGCAGTTTGAGCCATGAACCGAATCTCCAAGTGTTCTCATAAGAATCTGAAGGGAAAAACCTATGTGAACCACAGTTCATATATTCATACAACAAAATATTTTGGGAGCCGTGGAAGTTTTGTGAAAATGATCAAGAACTAGACTCTGTTAACAGCACTCAGAAGCATTTCTGTAATATTTTTCACACATACGGTTGTTCATTAAATGTCTTTAGTGTATTTCTGTGATTCATATTTATCCTCCATTACATATTATTACTGCTATTATTACTGCAGCATCTGATCATTCTCTAGACATCCACGATCTTACGGTGAGATCGATATGAAACGTCTCTTACGGTCACGCAGCTTTGTATAATGAAAACCCAGATGCCTAATAATAATAATTAACACATAACTTCACTTCATGATTACGGCTGTACTTCGGCTCCAGAAGGAAGCTTTTTCATTTGCTCTCATGTTTCCTGTGTTTCGCTCTCACCGTCGCTCTTGTCAATTCCAGCCCATTACCTGGCCTCATTTCTGTGTTTCTCGCTGTTTGTTCTCGTGTAATTACTGTGCTCTCCTGAACAAAATTGTACTACGCGCAATTACGGCCTGGTTACCGTGGAGATCCACGCTTGATACATACGATTGGATGGAGGGTCAGGACACTCCCCCTCCTCGAGCGTGACATCATCGATGGCAATATCCCCCTCGATCCCGGGACCACGGATGCCCTCGAATATCACCTGTGTGATGGAAACAGAACAAAATAAATGAAGCTCGTCTCAAGAGCCTCTTCTGGACTCCACAGCAGCTTTCATATTAGTGTATTTTCAAAATACAGCATGACCTTGAGTGACTTACTGCTTCAGAAAATGAACAGTTAGGACATAACATTACATTAAAACATTAAAAAAACTCTTTTATGTGATGAAAAATAGAGTAAAAATTGTGAAATAGTTTTATAATTCAATACAACTGTTTTCCATGTGAATATCTGTTAAACTGTAATTTATTTCTGTGATGCGCAGCTGAATTTTCAGCATCATTACTCCAGTCTTCAATGTCCCATGATCCTTTAGAAATCATTCTAATATGCTCAAGAAACATTTCTGATTATTAGAAATCTTAAACAACAGTTAAATCCTCTGTAAAAGTGGAGTGAATGTGAATGTCTCATACAGTTCGCTCACCTGGAAGGAGGCAGTAGGATGGATGCTAATTTTGGCTTGTCTCCATCGGTCCCCTTGGTTCCCGCTGAGAGACCAGACTGGACCGGCATCTGAAGTCGACTGACCTTTCTGCTTCACAAATGCATTCAGAGTGCCTGCGGGAAAAATACAATCAATTAATTTAACAACTGACCTCCTCAATGCCGTACGACAGAAGAACAGAACCTCAGTCCAGGTACTAACGCATTCTGCTGGCAGATTGTTTGAAGCTGTAGTTAGTTAATTAACAATCATGTTTGCTTTGGGTGCTTGGGAAAGGTGTGTGGAAATCTTAAGGCAAGACTCAACTCATGGTTTTTCATGAACTGGTCAGGTTTGAGATCTATTTGGCTTCCATAAATAGTGCAAATGAAACATTTAAATTTCAAATTCAATCCATCTTTTTAAAAGTTTGTTTCTCCATTTTACCAGCACTTACATACACCAAAACTTACAGTTTTAAACCTCTCTGTATTCTGAATATTTTTACTGAGGGGTTTGTTCATTTATCATTCACACTGATTTATAGAGCATTTTATTCCTAAAACATGGTGGAAATGTATTTTTTTTTTTTTTCTGTTGACAATATTTTCTGATTTATGGTGTGTTAAAAAAAGAAATCCAAAATTCCCTCTGTAAAAACCTTAAACTCTAATATGATAACAAAATCAAACAAAAATGTTGATCCAGTGTTCAGACTAGTGGAGAAAAAACAACAACAACAACATCCAAAATACGTTTTAAGTATCCGTTTTATTATACTTCATCTATTTGTGTCTGTTTATTTCAACTCCAATGAATATCTTTAAAAAGATTTTCCTCCACTTCAGCAGCACTTACATACACCAAAACTTACAGTTTTATTCCACTCCGTATCCTGAATATTTTTACTGAGGGGTTTGTTCATTTATCATTCACACTGATTTATAGAGCATTTTATTCCTAAAAACATGGTGGAAACGTACTTTTTTTTTTTGTCTGTTGACAATATTTTCTGATTTAAACTCTAATATGACAACAAAATCAAACAAAAATGTTGATCCAGTGTTCAGACTAGTGAAAAAAAAAAAAAAAATACACGTTTAAGTGTTCGTTTTATTACACTTAATCTATTTGTGTCTGTTAATTTCAATTCCAATGAATATCTTTAAAAAGATTTTCCTCCACTTTAGTAGCATTTACATACACCAAAACTTACAGTTTTATTCCTCTCTGTATCCTGAAGATTTTTACTGAGGGGTTTGTTCATATGTAATTCATCTGTTTTTTAACAACATTTTAGATGAAAATGTATTTGTTTTTCAGTCTGTTGACAGTATTTTCTAACTTATGGAGTGATAAAAAGAGAAATCCAAAATCCCCTCTGGAAAAACTTTGAACTCTAATTTGACAACAAAATCAAACAAGAATTTTGATCCAGTGTTCAGACTAGCGGAAAGAAGTCTTTCAAAAAAACACACTGCATTTGATCTATTTGCGTCTGTAAATTTCAGTTACATTGCATATCTTTAAAAGTTTTTCCTCCATTTCAGCAGCACTTACAAACACCAAAACTTACAGTTATATTCCTCTTCATATCCTGAAGATTTGTACTGAGGGGTTTGTTCATATATCATTCATCTGTTTTTTTTTTTAAACAACATTTTATATAAATAAATGCATCTGTTTTTCTGTCTGTTATTAGTATTTTCTGATTTATGGAGTAAGAAATAGAGAAATCCAAAATCCCCTCTGTAAAAACCTTAAACTCTGATATAACAACAAAATCAAACAAGAATTCAAACCAATGTCCAGAGTAGTGGCAAGGAGACTTTCAAAAAACACACTGCATTTTATCCATTTGCGTCTATAGATATAAATTACAATGCGTATCTTTAAAAGTTTTTTCCTTCACTTCAGCAGCTATTACATACACCAAAACTTACAGTTTTATTCTCACCTATATTCTGAAGGTTTTTACTGAACAGTTTGTTAATATATGTCATTTGCTTGATATATTTAAAATTATATTTCTAAAACATGGTAAAAATGCATTGTTTTTCTGTCTGTTGACAGTATTTTCTACTTTATGAAATCCCCTCTGGAAAAACTTTGAATTCTAATGTGTCAACAAAATCAAACAAGAATATTAAATCTGGCTTTATCCAATGTTCAGTTTTATGTTTTGGAAAGTATGCAAATTAGTGCATATTTAATTAAGTCGCTTCGGATAAAAACATCCACTAAATGATTAAATGTAAATGTTAAGTAGATAATGACTCATCTGCATATTTAAACATAACATTTCAGAAAATTTGTAACAGAAATTTGTCTTGATGTACTGTAATTAATCAACTGGGGAAGTATGGTGATATGGATTAGTTTTCATTTGACCATATTATCAGCTAACAGGGAATGATCTCGCAAGGTTCTCTGTAAACGTCCTTGCTGTAACATTAATGGAATTCTAATTTATTCAAAGTTCTCTGATCTTTAATAATATTCTCAGAATGTTAGCACAAAAATGTTACTTGTATATCATTCATGGAATGTTTTTTTCCTCCTGAAATCTTTTAGTTGGACATTCATGTAACATTTCTTTAAATGTTACAACTTGTTTCAGAACATTCAGAGAACATTCAAACGTAACATTCCCATAATGTTTGCAATCTGATCAAACGGAATGTTCCCTTAATGTTTGCATAACCAAGAAAAAAACATTTAAAATACATTAACATTTTGAATGTTCAGAGACCATTCAGAAATAATAAACGTTAGCAAGACATACTTAGAACATGCTTTTGTTAGCTGGGTTCACCAGTAGTGTACTGCCTTAAACAAGACATCACGGTCAGGTTTAGGTAGTCAATCTGCTCAATCTTTCTGAGTGAAACACTTGTTAAGAGGAATGAAAGTGTTTCTGCTCATGTTAATGTGAGCGATATCCTTTTATCCTCTAAATCGACTCATCTCTCATTATATTCCAGCAGCGCTCCGCAGGGATAACCCGTCTGGAGATGAATGAGGTGTTGTGGTGGTTCTGGACGTGAGCGGCTCTATCGGCATGAGGAATGCAGCTAAAGTAAGCGCTGTGATGGCCGGCGTTCGCGGTGAACTCTGAGATTTAATCCAGTAAACAAATGCCGAAAGACAGAATTCCACACACAAACTTGAGGTGAGTATCAGTAATAATCAGCTGTGACGTAATCACATGTAACGCCGCTTCTGTTTGTCAGTCACACATCTACTGCCTGCAGATTCACAGATCACCACACCTACAGTCTGTTTTTGTCTTTTTCACAGCCGTATATTCAACCATATGCACAACAAATATCACAGTCTTCATCTGTGCTTGATCAAAGTACTCACTAATCTGTAAAACTCTCAGAAGTGCCAAAAAATATGTGAATTTAGGCTACGTTTACACAACAATGATGTAGTCAAAAACAGAAAAGTTTTTCCCTTGTGTTTTTAAAAAGTTTCATGTATACTCAACAACATTTTCAAAACGATTCGCATTTACAAACAGCCATGAAAACTGCCAAAAATGCTGTATAATGTATGCCAGGCCAGTAGTCGACACGTACTGCACGTCTACATATCTAATGCGTACTACACACATGTGTGACGTCACCATTTTCAAAGATTCCCGTATTGGCGTGTTTACATGGAAATGATAATGGTGGCCTTTTCAAAAACTTGCACTTTGAAACCCGTTTTCAAAATTATGCATTTTCAGTCCCCAAAATGACGTTGACGAAAAGGCAAAATGCATAAAAAGTTACCTGCTTTTGGCTGATAATGTTGTTGTGTAAACATCCGCTTAAACATGGTACAATGAGTCAGAACTGTTATTGTTAAATGACTGTTAAATGAAAACTGAATGAATACAGAAACCAAATAAAAATAAATAAATAAATACTTAAATAAAAACGGGTAATGTTTGCTTTGGCAACCAACTGAAATATAGTAAATTGAAACTTGGAAAAAAGTTGGAAACTGTGAAATTTGATTTCTGTAACTGAATTAAAGCTGAAATAAAACACAGTAAAAGATACATTTTAGATAAATAATAATTTAAAAAAACATAAAAATTAGTAAAGTAACAAGTTTACATTTTTAAGCCTAAATTACTAAAACTGAAATAAAAAAATTAAAGCTAAACAGAATTATAAAACAGAATATAAACTAATGACAATATAATAATTATAAACAAAAAAAAAAATTACAAATGAACAGATTAAAGCATTAATAAACACGGTTGATATTACTGATGAGAGTATTATTACCAGCTGAAAGAATCATCAGATTAAACTAAATAAGGCAGACCAGGGTTAGTTATCATGACTGTATCTACCGTGACCCATCTAATGAGTCAGATGTCATGCTAACAGTGCAGATGTTAGCGCAGGAGCTGCGTGAGTCTTTTAGCAGCAGCGGATCTGTCAGGTGGAGTGATCATGTGACACATTACTACAGTAAGTCGGAGCTCTTACCGATGTGTTTGCCGTACATGTGGTAGTAGAAGCTGAAGCAGTACGCCGGCGGGCTGGTGATGCTGTAGGGGTTTTTAGGGGCCACGTTGAAGGTGGGGCTCAGGAGACGAGCCGTGTCGCCCTCTTTACGAGGTCTGGACGTCTCAATGTACATGTAGAAACCTGACAACAACACAAACAGTAATGAGACACATTACACACAGTAATATAAACTGCTTGACAACATCTGCTTAGGAGCAATCTGTAGCAATATAGTTGACAGTAATGCCAAACTATTCTATACAAACTGTATAAAATCTTAGATATCATAGAAAAAAAATGGATCTATTACTGATTGATAAATGATTTATTACTAGGTATCAAAGTGAAGCGGATGCGTTTCACGGCATTCATCTCATTTCTATTGTAATGCGAGTCACGTTGAATGGCGCTGTTGATTGTTCTTCAGATTGTGGTCTCATTGAAAGGTGGGCCGTGAAAAACCCCTCCAGCCAAAATCAAACAGCGTTTCCTCTCCTGAATGATGAGTGGTAATTAAAGTCTCTGTAGGACTCTTGAGGAGAATGAAACGCCGGACAGTCAGGAATCATCAGGGTGATTAAAGCGAATGTATTATTTACACGAGCGGCTCCGCGTCACGTTAGCGCCGCTCGTTCCCGCCGGAGCGTTCCGTCATCAAACGCAGTTCATCGCTTCGTCCACCGAGGACTTCGTCTGAGGTTTGGAAACAGACAACCTCATCTGAAAGCTAAAATTTCTTCATCCCAATGAAATCATTCTGAGCGCTAATTGGAACTCGGCGGATATGAATGCAATTCAAGAGAACTTCAGAAATCAGCTGGAGGATTAAAAACCAGACGCTCAGGTTGGGAAATTCATAAGAGACTGGAAACGCTGTTTTGGGGTACAATCTAAAGATTTTTTAGAATAAGAATTTACATATATATGCTAGCATGTTGCTAGCTTGTTTCTAGCATGATTAACATGTTATTTGCATGTTTCTGGCATGACTAGCAAGTTACTAGCATGCTTCCAGCATAATTACCATGTTACTAGCATGATTAGCACGTTATTAGCCTGTTACTAGCATGATGTTAACATGATTAGCATATTACTAGCATGTTGATAACATGATTAGCATGTTGCAAGCATGTTTCTACCACGATTGTCTAGTTGTGTGCATGTTGCTAGCATGATCAGCAAGTTAATAGCATGTTTCTAAAATGATTAGCATGTTAGTAGCATGATTAGCATGATACTAGCATGTTTCTAACATGATTAGCAAGTTGCTAGCATGTTGCTAGCTTGTTTCTAACATGATTAACATGTTTGCAGGTTTCTGGCATGACTAGCAAGTTACTAGCATGCTTCCATCATAATTACCATGTTATTAGCATGATTTGCACATTATTAGCCAGTTTCTAGAATGTTTCTAGCATGATAACCATGTTACTAGCCTGTTGCTAACATGGTTAGCAAGTTGTTAGCACGTTTCTACCATGATTGTCAAGTTGTTTGCATGTTGCTAGCATGATTAGCAAGTTGCTAGCATGATTAGCATGTTACTAGCATGTTGCTAATGATTAGCAAGTTGCTAGCATGTTTCTACCATGATTGTCAAGTTGTTTGCATGTTGCTAACATGATCAGCAAGTTACTAGCATGTTTCTAGTCTGTTTCTAACATAATTAGCATGTTACTAGCATGTTGCTAACTTGCAACAACTGCAAGTTGTTAGCTTGTTTCTAGCATGATTAACATGTCGTTTGGATGTTTCTGGCATGGCTAGCAAGTAACTAGCATGCTTCCAATATAGCATGTTAGTAGCATGATTAGCATGTTATTAGCCTGTTGCTAACATGTTTCTGGCATAATTAACAAGTTGCTAGCATGATTAGCATGTTACTAGCATGATTAGCAAGTTGTTAGCATGTTTATGCAATATGTTTAATGCAATTCAAAAGAACTTCAGAAATCAGCAAACATTAAATCAGCAAAATTAATAATAAATTATTCAATTTTTAGAACATTATTCATTATTAATGATTGATTATACTACTATTACATATAATATATATATATGTTTTTAATATTTATAAAAATGTAATAAATATTTAATATGTAAAATATATATTTAATATAAAACATGAATAATAACTATTAATATACACCTATAACAAATTATTCTGTACAACTACGAAATGCAAATTTAGCCAGAATTGTAATTAATTATAATACTACTATTACATAGTTCATTATATATTAAATATAAATAAATATTTCAAAAATTCTTTATATAAATAATTAATATGAAAAAAAAATCTAAAAGGTTCAAGCTGATTAGGAATGAGCTGCTTGAGTTGAGAGACTCTGATCGCGCCTGATGTCACACTGATTCTTTCATAAAGGTCTCAGATGGGTCGGTACCCTGTTTGGAGCCGCTGCGGTCTCCGCTGGGCCCCGTGTTGGGCGTGTATTTGGTGTCGCGTGTGGCTGCGCTGTGTCTCGTCCAGTCGAAGTCGTCGTTCTTGTCCTGTGTGAACATGCAGATGGGATCTTCCTCAAAACTGCAGTGAAATTCTCCTGAGAAACAAAGTTAGAGAGAACATGAACATGAATATGAGAGAACATCAAATCTGTTGTCATCATCATTATCATCTCATACACTCATGTCTCAAACCTGCACGACATTAATCTGAGCAACTGCTAAACGTGAATTTACCAATAATATATATATGTTTTATTTTGAGTTTAAAGTTTCTATTATTATTTAGTATAGTCTAAAAAATATGTTGAATATGTAAAAAAAATATATAATATATAAGAATGATGATGATACTAATGATATAAACCCATATGACTTCACGTGATGTGATGATAATAATAATAATAATAATAATAATAATAATAACAACAATTATTATTATTGTTATATTCATGATGATTATTGTTATTATCACTATTATATTAAAAATATAAACCTGTATGACATTATTTTGTACCAATAGAAAATAGGAATTTGGCCAGAACCTCTGAACTGCTATTTAATAATAATAATAATAATAATAATAATAATAATAATAGTAGTAGCATCATTATTATTATTACTATTATTATTAATATTAGTAGGAGTAGTAGTATTTAATTTTATATTTATAAACACACACACATATAATTTATGAATTACTATCATTATATCTTTATTATTTCTCATTTATTTTTTAATTTTTAATGTTTTTTTTTTTATTATTACAAAAAATATGAAAATGAATGAGTAAAAGTAGTGCAATGACCATATCCCATATCAAAACTCAAAATATTTCATTTCCATACCTAAAATGTATATTTTACAGTCACTCTTATGTAGATTGATCATAAACACAGCTAAAAGGCTTCCTGCCAGTGGCCACCTCAAAACTTAATATCTTGCACAGTTTTATCACAGGTAGAATGCAAAATGTTTTAATATAAGCATTTCAGTCAAATGCAATTTATGCAATATTTCAAACACTTAACCCACGGGAGAAAATCACGTCATTAACAGCACGAACGGGACGATTCCAGTGTACGACTCTGAACTGAGGAGCGTCTGCAGTCATTGGGATTCAGCAGGAGCTGTTTGTTGATAAATATTCATTGATTTGATTGAACTCCGGCAGGAGCGGAGCGGAGCGTGACCTTCAGACGCCGGAGCCTTTCTGCTGACGGCCGGTGGAGCGACGCTCCTGAACTCCTGCTCGCGCTTCACCACTGACAGCCTTTAACCTCACCAATAAAACTAAAGCTGGAGATCCTCAAGAACACTTGAGAGAAAACCAAAGCACTGCACAAGATTTCAGACGGGATTCCTCCTGCGCTACACTCCTCACAATACAACATCATTATCGGCTCCAAGAAAGAAAGGAAGAAAGGGATAGTGAATAAAGAAATACTCACTCAGATGAGGATTGATGGGAGCTGTGAAGAGAAAACATGAAAACATTCATCAGATCAGCAGCTGAACAACAATAAACACACGGTGTTTAAATTTATAACAATAAATCATTATTAGAATTAATATTTCCCACATTGACCCTAATTTCATTCAATAATAAAAAAACAGAATTAAAACACCAACTGGTTAATATTAATACTTCTCACAAGACTAAACAAACAAACAAACAAACAAATAAATAAATAAAATCATTAAATTGCAGAAATTGCTAGTAAATTTCACAAATAATTACAAAAGAAATAGCAAGTAACACATTGAATAAAACACGTAATTTTGAAGTAGAAAGACTTTTTTTTGTTGAAAAAAATACTTTAATAATTTGTTTTATTTAAAATCATTTTCTGAAGATATTTAAAAGGGTATCTAATAACTATTTATAAACCATTTTTGTTTTAAACTGTGAATATTATAAATAGTATTTTCACTCTTTCAATTTTTTTCTCACACAATACAAAAGAAATAAATTGACAAACATGAGGATGTAATAAAAATGTATTTAACTATTTTTATTTTTATTTATTTAACATTTTGTTTATATTTTCACTATCTGATTTTAAATTATTTATTTATATTTTAACTATTTTAATTAACATTGTTTAATTAAATGTTTAAACAACATTTTTCTTAACCTTTTTAACATTTCATATTATTTTTACTATTTTAATTACCATGTAAACGTTTTTAAGCATTTATTTTAACTTTTTTTTAACATATTTCATTAAAAACAAAATTGTTCTTAATTTTTTTAAGCATTTTTACATTTATTTTTAAAGCATTTATTTGAACATTTTTTAAATGTTTTTCATATTATTTTCACTATTTTAATTAACATGTAAACAAAAAGTTCTCTTATTTTTTTAAAGCATTTTTACATTTATTTTTAAAGCATTTATTTTTACGTTTTTTAAACATTTCATATTATTTTCTCTATTTTAATTTACATGTAAACAAAAAAGGTGCATCTGAATTTTTAAAACATTTAAAAAACATTTTATAAGCATTTATTTGACATTTTTAAAAACATATTTAATGTTATTTTCACTATTTTAATGAACATGTAAACACAAGTTTTTAACTTTTTAAGTATTTATTTAAACATTTTTCAAACAGTTTTCTAAGAAAATTCAGATCTGAGGTGTTTTCCTGTAGAGCGCAGCATTCGGTCTATTAGAGGAAACTGACTGAACATGTGAAGATCCACTGAAGCCAAAGCAATCAGCAGCTTTAATGAGTTTGACAGACAAATGAAGCTTCAGCTCTGATCCTGAGATCATGTGAAACTACAGACGACAAGAAAACACTTTCACAGCCGCTGTGATTGTCTTCCGCTCATAACTGACCGGCGTCTCCAGAGGAGCGTGAATGAATTAGGATGTGATGTAACGCCATGAAATGCTGGATTCTCTGAAACTGATGAAACGAGCCGCTCGCAGCAAACAGACCACAGACCGAGAGAAAATAACATCAGGAAGCACTTATGAACGCAGATCCTTACTCACCAGAAAAAAAAGAAAAAACACAAACCGATGATTCTGATTTATTCATTTCATTTAATAATGTAAATATATGCCTACTTATATAATGATTAAAAAAAGGTATTTTTATTTCAAAAGTGATTTAATTTTAAATTAATAAATATAAATAAATATTAATAAATAATTATAATAATAAGAAAAAAATACACAGCTATCTAACTGTTGTCTAACTGTTATTGTTTCATAATTAAAAACAAATAATTAACTAAATAAAATAAAAAATAAACTTGAATCTAAATAGAAAAAATACATGTTCCTAAAAGACCATAAATGTATTGTTTAATAATGAAAAATGTCATTTACTTTAATTTAAAATGAATAAATATAATAAAAATCTAACCATAAGTCTTTAAATAAAAAATAAATGTTTAATATAAATCTAAATGCTGTATAAATACAAAAAAGGTTTAATAAATCACAACTATATAATTTAATTTAAAATAAATAAACATAAAAAAACTAAGCCTAGCTTTTCAAATGAATAAATATAGATTAAAAAAAGAACCATGCCTAAGTCTTTTTTTAAACTTATCTTAATTCTTTTAATATTAATAAAATGTCTTATAGCATAATTAGCATGTCGCTAGCATGATTAGCAAGTTGTTACCATGTTGCTAAAAAGTTTTTAGCCTAATTAACAAGATGCTAGCATGTTGCTAGCATGTTTCTAACATGATTAGCAGGTTGTTAACATGTTTTTAGCATGATTACCAAGTTGCTAGCATGTTTCTACCGTGAATAGCAAGTTGTTAGCATGTTGCTAACATGTATTTAACGTAATTAACAAGATGCTAGCATGTTGCTAGCATGTTTCTTGCATGATTAGCAGGTTGCTAGCATGTTTCTTGCATGGTTAGCAAGTTGCTAGCATGTTTTTAGCCTAATTAGCAAGATGCCAGCAAGTTTCTAGCATGATTAGTAGGTTGCTAGCATGTTTCTTGCATGGTTAGCAAGTTCCTAGCATGTTGCTATCATGTTTTTAGCCTAATTATCAAGATGCTAGCATGTTTCTAACATGATTACCAGGTTGCTAGCATGTTTATAACATGATTTTAGTATGATTAGCAAGTTGCTAGCATGTTTCTAGCACGATTAGCAAGTTACTAGCATGATTAGCATGTTTATAGCATGTTGCTAACATGTTTCTAGCACGATTAGCAAGTTACTAGCATGATTAGCAAGTTACTAGCATGATTCTAGCATGATTAGCATGTTAATAGCATGTCGCTAGCATGATTAGCATGTTCCTAGCTTGATTAGCAAGTTACTAGCATGATTCTAGCATGATTAGCATGTTAACAGCATGTCGTTAGCATGATTAGCATGTTCCTAGCTTGATTAGCAAGTTACTAGCATGATTGTAGTTGCTAGGCTTGTCTAGATAGATAAATAGATTAGAAGTATTAGATAGAATGGTAGTTTGAATTGATTAGAAATAGAAGGGAAGACTGGATTAACAGCGTGTCTGCACTGGACGCGAGCGGTGCGGTGCGACGCAACAAAATACAGTAGAACCCATTATAATCATTGATGCTGTCTACACTGGCTGTGGCGCGGCGCGGCACGGTGAGATTTGGCTAATAATTATAATAATAATAATAATAATAATAAGCTTAAGCAGCAGATCAGTAGGTTGACTTTCTCAAGCCAACATAATTAAAAAAACTAAGCTTATTCTTTAATATAAATATACACAATAATTATACATCTAAATCCCAAAAATATCCCATTGATGTGAATATGATGTATAATGGCTGTGTGTGTTTGTGTGAATGCTGCATGCTGAAGTGTTTTAATGTGTAGTAAACAAGTTAAAGACAAGTGAGACTATCAGTGCTTGATTCAGTGAGTTCTTTTCATAAAACACAATGCAGACTGTCAGAGAGAAAGGCGTGGATGGATGCGCGTCACGCTGAACGGATGCGGCGCGTCGGCTTAACCTCAAAACGACGTTAAAGCCGAGTGATTCACGAAACGCTTTTGTCTGGTGAAAGAATTGATTTAATGCACTCGATTAAATGTGCTAATCACAAATCATCTCACAGCAAACGAGCTCCTGAGGAATATTGGACGAGAAACACGCTGTTATTATAAAACATCAACACAACAAAACAACTCCTTCAGAAACACCACAACACAATTAAACCACACGTCACAGCGTTAATGAATGTCCTGCTGAAGAATACTCATTAACAAACACTCCAGAACCTCACATTAAAACACTTCAACATGCACTATACACACACACACACAACCATCATACCTCATATTCAGATCAAAGGGAATTTTTGGTATTTATATTTATATTTATATTTATTTATGGGCTTAGTTTTTTTTATTATATTTAGTCATTTTACATTAAATTACATTGTTTTAATTATTAAACAAACAAACAAACAAACAAAAAAAAACAATGTACTTTTTGTGTTTACACAGTATAAACATTTATTTCCATATTTAAAGACATACTTAGATTTGTGACTATATTTAAATGACATTTTAATTATTAAACAATAAATCTATGGTCTTTTAGGAGCATGTATTTTTTCTATTTAGATTAAAATTTATTTTAAGCCTTGGGCTCAGATTTTGCACATTTTTACAATTATTTTTAATTATTAAACAATAACAATTAGGCAAAACTTAGATAGGAAGATGTATTTTTTGTATTTATACAGCATTTAGATTTATATTAAATATTTATTTTCTTATTTAAAGACTTATAATTAGATTTTTGATTATATTTATTAATTTTAAATTAAAGTAAATTACATTTTTAATTATTAGACAATAAATCTATGGTCTTTTTAATGATTTTTTTTTT
>JAHKKF010380698.1:0-11758 GCA_019740295.1 Labeo calbasu | reverse complement strand
ATTTAAATATATTTTAAAATATAATTTATTAAACAAAATTTTCAGTATCATTACTCCAGTCTTAAGTGTCACATGATCCATAAATCACTTGATGCTGATTTGCTGCTCAAGAAACATTTCTGATTATTATTATTATAATCATCAATATTTAAAACAGATGAGTACATTTGTTTCAGGATTGTTTGATGAATGGAAAGATCCAAAGATCAGCATTTATCTTTTGTAACATTATACACTATACCATTCAAAAGCTTGGAGTCAGTATATTTTTTTTAAAAGAAATTATAGAAATGAATGCAAAGATACTGTAAACGGATAAAAAGTGATGATAAAGAAATTTATAATGTTACAAAGGATTTCTATTTCAGATAAACGCTGTTTATCTGAACTTTCTATTCAAAGTCACCTGAAAAAAATTCTACGCAGCTGATTTCAACATAATAATAAATGTTTTTTGAGCAGCAAATTAGAATATTAGAATGATTCCTGAAGTATCATGTGACTGAAGTAATGATGCTAAAAACTCAGCTTCACAGGAATAAATTACATTTTAAAATATACTTAAAAATATAAAACAGTTTTTAAATAGTAAAAATATTTCAAAATGTTACAGTTTTTGCTGTACTTTGGATCAAAGACTTCTTTAAAAAAACATTGCAAATCTTGTAGTTTATGCAAATCTTTTGTTTCCTTCATATTCTGCCTAAAGGCTAAGTAAAATGTTCCATTTCAAAAACAATGAGATTTTTTTTGACTATTATTTTATGTCAGCTCATTTATAGGGTTAAATAAAGCATTAAAAACATTCCCAACTAAGCTAGGTATAAGAGTAAGGAAGGTATTTATGTAGTTTCTAATACTGAAGTTCCAGTCCAATTTAATTTAGGAAGTACTTTATTTTTAGATTCTGTCTGCTGTTGTTCTTACAGCATAGAGATCAATACAACTTCAAATAATCAAAGTAGCAGCAAAGCAGGCATTCAGCTTATCCGTGGCTCTTGCATTCATGACATCTGACGGACAAACATGATTCTAATGATGTTCTTTGACTTTCTGCCAGTGCAGCTGACTAAGGAGTCACAAAAACAACTTGATTGCAACCGATGTCATCATGACACCAAGCTTATACAGCAGCACAATAAAGCCTCACCTTCATAGTGAACACAGACAGCACCTTTGAGCGTTAATACGACACACACAAACTGTGTTTGATCTATAATATTATGTCGCGTGTTTAACTTCATGTATGGTCTTCTAACATGATCTTGGTAGCCGAGCAGGTAAAAAAACAGACAGATTTAACCCTGAAAATCTTTAGCCACGAACAACATAACATTATCAAACTACATAACTGTGGTTAAACGTTAGAGAAAGCAGGTTAGGGGAAAAAAATAGTCATACGTTAACGTTCAATCATGTCCTGATGGCCTCTTTCTTAAGTTCAGACAGCTTATGTTAGCTTATGACACGCCATGTCAGAACCTAAGATCGTTTAATTTCTCATTAAAGTCATATTTGATAATATGTTACCACAGCAAATGAGTTTAAACACAAATTATCGCTTGTGAAAGCGAGGTTTGGTTAGCTGGGATTAGCTAAAATGCGTCTTGTTAGCGTCACTTCGGCGGACCTAATTAATCCCAAACTTCATTTACTTCATTGGTTTTGGGGTTGAATATGTTTCCCATTTACATTTATAGCTGGTCTGAAAACAATTATAAGGTAAAACCACAAAAATACTAAGTAACACTAACGCGGCCTTATGTTTACCAGTAAATCCGCGAGCTAAAGTTGAATAGAAGCCCGAGGCCCGAACGCGTCTGTCAGGCAGAGAAACAAACCCTCCGCCGAGCGACTCAAACACTTACCGTTTATCGCCGAACGACGAGAAGATGAGGGGAAAAAACACACAGGGTGGACAAAATTCGTCTCGGGATGAAGTTGTGTCAGACGCCAAGATGTGAATATTGCTTCATTCCCCGCTTCTGTTTGTTGTAAAATAGAGGTCAAAGTGAACGGGAAGGCGACGGGTGAAATATTGAGTGAAATGGAGAGCCGTCGAAAGGACTAGTCGAGGCTCCGCATATCACGAGGCTGAGGCTCCGCAGCAGTGGTTAGGAAAACGCAGCGATGCGGCTAAGCGACAGGGGGCGCTAAAACACCTCGCCATTTACAGTCAATGAGGTCGCCAAACAGATTACAAACCATTCACCTAGATTGCACAATTGACGCTGACTCTGAAATCAAACACTACTTTAGTAGGTTAACGTTCATCTTGAAACTTTTGAAATGCATTACGCATTTTACCTAGTGATCCTAGATATGTCCAAATTAGGACATATTATGCACAGTGAGGGGGAAAAAAAGCAAATGTCCTTTCCAGGATTCATTGTGAATTAAAACCAGTGCAACTTTTGAAGCAAAACTAGATTTTATTCTTCCAGTATGATCAGAAAATAAATGTTAATCTTGCCTTATTGTTTAATTTGTACAATATACAACATACAAAATATATGGTACGGTTACAAATGCATAATTGTACTTGATCATCACTGCTTCTAATAGAAAGCAGCACCTTAAGTTTATAGAAACTGGCAAAAAATGGTCCAGTATTAGCTGAAACTCTTTCATTTGCATTGTAAACTTGTTTGTAGTGCGCTTATAGTAGTAAATATTAATTTGCTGCTTGTTTCTGCTGCTTGGATCGATCTGTTACTTATATTTCCTGTCAGTGCAAGTGCAAAATAACTATGCTGAAATAAAGTGACACCAACACAGATTTGCATGCATAATTAGAATACAGAAAAAACTAAGAAGTATCTGTTTGTAGTTCAAGTACAATTTTAACATTTGGAAGCCAATTTATGACAAAAAAGTCATGCTTTCATAAATTATGAGAAAAAGTCAGAATTATGATACAAAGTTAAAATTATGACATGTTAATATATCAATACATGTTGATATTAACGTTAAAGTTAAATTATGTCAATTAAGTCAAAAAATTTGAGTCAATTATAAAAAATGACTATTTCTCAGGTTTAACTTAGTACGCCACAATTTTGACTAATTATCTAACTCGATTATGATTCAGCAAACCATATTTTTTTTCTCTTACGTGGCAGAAATGGGCTTCCATATGAATGCGTACTGCAGATGTATTCAAAGCATTAGTGCTTGTAACGCTTAATCATAAATACATATTCACAACACGTGCAGCTATCTCTATGCAACTTAAAATATTTAACATTTTAAATGTATAATACTTAAATGCATTAAAACTGTATATGTGAAGTCAGCAGATAACTGATTACCAGCAGTGCAGCTGGTCAAGTTTAGTTGTGAGCTGCATTAATGATTTGCAATCTTTGTATAGACACAATAAAACATTTCTTCCCCCCCCCCAAAAAAAATCTGAACTGAATTAAAGAGAATTATTCAAGCTTGTTAGCAAGCTAACCATTAAAACTAACAAAGTTTATATAACCATATAAAAAAAAAATTAACTCTCGTGGTTCAGCCGTTCTTCATGTGAAACACACTTCTCCTTACTTTCTGAGTAAATATGTATTAAGTTCCTCATAGAGGTTAACACAGTTTAAAACTGACTACAATTATTAAACAAAACAAATTTGAAATTGATTTATCTTTAAAAACAAACTGATTAAAACACCACCACTCGGTCATTAAAAACCATAACACTCATATCATATCCAGTAAGGAGGATTCACAGGAAATTGATCTTCAGTTGAATGCTGGGCGTGTTTTTGCTAATGACCCGAGGTGCTTGTGCCTTAGTGTTCACGCTCTCCTGGTTGCCCTTGACCGCGGCCTCCAGCCTGGCTTTCATGTGCGGGGCAGAGGCCATCAGCGCTTTGAAGACAGCCGAGTGCTGGGGGCCGATGCGCATGAGGTCTCTTAAGGCGGACTCGTGCAGTGAGCGAGAGGCTGCCGGAGCTGATGCCAAAGCATTCTCATCTAGCAGGAGAGAGATGAGGATGGGCAACAACACTGCTACCAGCTGTGGACCTGCATGGGTAAAACACATACTTAGTGCTTGGTATCCTTATAACACTGACTCACATTCTAAACAACACTTTGATATTTTGCGAACAGTAGTTATAAGACGACATCTTAACGATGTTATACCTTCCAGCTGTTTGGGACTCAAACTTGTAAACATTTCCAGTCACTTACGGTGAGTTTCGTCAGCAGCAAACACTAGTGCTTCCAGGGCTCGGATTGCATCTTGCACAGCCTGTAGCTCTGCTTGGCCTTGAGGACGACTCTTCTCGACTTCCTCCAGTTGTGACACCAGGCGGCCACCCAGAGCTAGAATAAACGGCCGGGCTACCGGCGCTGGGCCTTGGAATAAAGATACTAGCAACTGATAACTTCTGCTCAGCACCTAAATGGGAAATTATAAGACATAGAAGATAGACTAAATATAGAGTTTTTTTGGAAATTGTATGCAAACATGTAGCAAAGCTTCTAATTTAAGCAGCCTGATGTTCACTACCATTAAAAAGTTTGGGTTTGGTTTCTAAAATGTTTTTGAAAGAAGTCTCTTTGAAGAAGGCTGCATCTATTTGATCAAAAATACAGTAAAACAGTAATCCTATGAAATATTATTTAAATCTACAGGAACTTTTTCTCAATTTAAATACACTGCTGTTCAAAAGTTTGGGATCAGTAAGATTTTTGGTAAGTTTCTTTTGCTCATCATGTATTTATTTGATCAAAAATACAAAACAAATGTAATTTTGTGAAATATTATTGCAATTTTAAATAACAGCTTTTTAATATCTTTTAAAATATAATTTATTCATGTGAAGCAAATCTGAATTTTCAGCGTCACATGATCACAGGTCCACAGGTTCTAAAAAACATTAAGCAGCACAACAGTTAACACACTGATAATAAATCAGCATATTAGAATGATTTCTGACACTGACGACTGAAATAATGGCTGATGAAAATTCAGCGCTGCATCACAAAAATAAATTATATTCTGAAGTACATTAAAATAGATAACCATTATTAGAAATTGAATTGAAAATGTTTTTTCAGCATTTTTTAACAAATAAATTCAGCCTTGATGAGCATAAAAGACTCCTTTAAAAAACATTAAAAATCATAGATCATGTCATATGATCTTTCAAAAATCATTTTAATATGCTGATTTGGTGCTCAAAAAACAATTACCAATGTTGAAAACAGTTGTGCTGCTTAATATGTTTGTGGAAACTGTAATGCTTTTTTTTTTTTTTTAAGGACTCATAGGATTAATAAGGATTAATAGAAAGTTTAAAAAAAAACACATTTATTTGAAATCTTGTGTAACAATGTAAAAGTCTCAACAGACACTTTTAATTAATTTAATGTGCCCGTGCTGAATAAAACTAATTTCTTTCATTTAAAAAAAAAATCTCTGACCCCAAGCTTTCGAACAGTACTGTAGAAATTGTGTTAAGAATTTCTGATCTACTCTTTTCACTCACCACAGGGTCCTTAGACTCCAGACTGGCTCTGAATGCCTGGATGCAGTGTGTCTGCAGAGGCTCCACAGTGCTCACCTCAGCACTGGCGTACAGCAGGAAGATGGTGAGGGATGTCAACATGGTAACCTCATCTACTCCAGGCTCCATTTTATCTGTCCAAAACATTCCAGAAAAACCAGAGAATGTTTCTCACATTTCTACAAAAACACACATACAAGATATGTTTTCCAACCTGTTTTATGTGCATTTTAAATGTAATCACACTAGAAACAAGTGATAGAAATGCCAAAATTTGACAAAAAATCCCTTAAAGGAGAAGTCCACTTCCAGAACAACAATTTACAGATAATGTACTCACCTCCTTGTCATCCAAGATGTTCATGTCTGTCTTTCTTCAGTCGTAAAGAAATTCAGGATTTTTCTCCATATAATGGACTGCTATGGCGCCCCAAGTTTGAACTTCCAAAATGCAGTTTAAATGCAGCTTCAAACGATCACAAATGCGGTTGTAAATGATTCCAGCCGAGGAAGAAGGGTCTTATCTAGCGAAACGATCGGTTATTTTCATTAAAAAAAAATACAATTTAAATACTTTTTAATCTCAAACGCTCGTCTTGTCTTTCTCTTCGGTCAGAGTTTTTCAACATACCCTAACTGTCTTGAGATAGAATACACAGAATTCAGGCAGAGTAAGACAAGACGAGTGTTTGACATTAAAAAGTATATAAATTGTATTATTTCTATGAAAATAACAGATCGTTTCGCTAGATAAGACCCTTCTTCCTCGACTGGGATTGTTTACAACCGCATTTGGGATTGTTTCAAGTCGCATTTAAACTGCATTTTGGAAGTTCATTATCTGTAAATTGTTGTTCTGGAAGTGGACTTCTCTTTTAACTGGCAAAAATGCTCACATGAGGAGGTTTTTGACTTGTGCGAAGAAGTGTTAATGCAAATAATGGGAGATGGAAACGCATTTTGCAAATAAATTCCTCCGCGCACACCACAAAAGTCATGTGACTTTGTGCTATGGGATGGGATAACCCGACTAACCAGCAGAGCAATCTCTTGTATCTCTTGTACAGCACCTGAAATGTTGTTATGGTCATTCTTAAATGTCAGAGCAAAGTCTGTCGGCAAAGCATTTCTGTATAATTGCCTCCTAAAACTGTCTTACACTGTCCTCACACAGCTGGCATTTGCCCCCGAAGTCAGTACTTTTCTTAGTAATTTAGTGCCAGTTTAAGAGGAAGTGATGATTTTGTTCCCTTTGACTCGCTGGATGGAAACACTTATGTACTTATTCGCAAATGTTTTATGTGATATTTTGCGCCAAGTTAAATTCGCAACTTTGGATGGAAAGCCGGCTACGAAGTGTGGTTAATGAGAGAGATAGAGAACTACCTGTATTCCAAGACTCCAACAGTGTGTGCAGTGCACATTGCAGCAGTTCAGTCCAGGCGCCACGACTCTTCTCAGCTCTGCTCATGGGTGAGGTGAGAACAGTGCGCAAGGCCTGCAGGATTCCTGGTACCAGCTGTCCACTCTCTGCTCCAACAGAGCCCTTCACCGCCTCTCTCAACACCCCGAGCAGCAGATAGAGCACTGTGGGCAGCACTGACACACTGCCTGCGGAGAGAAGAATAAAACACTGTCAGATCTCTGAACATTTATGGATTTAAATCTAATTTCTGTGGAAAAACCATAAATTGAATAAACAAAATGAAAAGTGGACTAAAATTAAGTGAGCAGAAGGATGTTTTTCTCATAATCTGAAAGCTCTTATAGCCACAGTAAATCTCTGGATCTCTTACCCTCTGGTGAACAGATGGAGGGCAGTTCTGAGAGGATAGCCAGAGCAGATGTGACGAGTCTACAGTCCGTGTTGCTGAGGAAGCAGGTCTGTCCTCCCCGCCCTGTGGGGCTGCCGGCCAGTTTGGGGCTGAGCTGCGGAAGCTTTCTCACAAGCGTGCAGAGACACAGCTCCAGTGCTCCAAAAACAAGAGACTTCCCCGGCACCAGGCCGCCAGTGTCCCGCCCCTCGCCAAACTCAGGAACAGTTTCCTTCTCTGCTGCACCATCATCGACTGAACAAATACAGCAAAGAAAGATGAATTCAGAGGGTTGTTCAAGCTTTACACCATTTAAAGGGTTAGTTCACCCAAAAATGAAAATTAGCCCATTATTTACTCACCTAAGCATCGTAGGTGCATATGACCTCCTTCTTTCAGATGAATGCAATCAGAGTTATATTAAAAATTGTTCTGGGTCCTTCTAGCTTTTTAATGCAATGGGCTTGTGTTTCTCTTCATCAGTCCAAAACAAGTCCAATAAAGCGCATCCATCCATAATAAAAAGTGCCTCACACGGTTCTAGGGGGAGAGTAAAGTTCTCCTGTAGCGAACTGATGTGTTTTGTAAGAAAAATATCCATATTTAAAAGTAATAATCACTTTTCTCTAGCTTGCGCTAACAGTTATACACAGAAGCAGGTCCAGGCGGATGACGTAGGACGTCGGCGTTGCCGAAATGACGAACGTGGGCGCACATTAGAGAGATCAAAACAAAACAACAGTCACAAAAACAAGGATTTGTAAAGAAAAAATGTTGGAGGACTTCGACATAAGCAAAGAGGAGACTGGTTTTCCTTTGCTAAAGTAAGGAAACTTTGATTTCTTTGCTTCTGTAAACAAACGGTTTTCACGAAACTCACCAACGTTTAACGTAATTGGCCCGGAGCTGCTTCCGTGTACAACTGTTAGCGCAAATTAGATTAAAGTGATTATTACGTTTTAAATATGGATATTTTTCTTCTCGGATTGATTTGCTACAGGAGGCCTTTATTTACCACCCCCTGGAGTCGTGTGAGGCACTTTTTATTATGGATGGATGCACAGAGAAACACCCGCCCATTGCATTATAAAGTTTGAAGGAGCCAGAACAATTTCTGATATAACTCCGACTGCATTCGTCTGAAAGAAGCAAGTCGTATACACCTAGCATGCCTTGAGGTGAGTAAATAATGGGCTAATTTTCTTTTTTGGGTGAACTAACACTTTAAGCTAAAGTGGTTTTTGAAGCTTACCCTCTGCACTGTGGCGTTTCTCTTTGACATGCTCCTGAGCAGCACAAACAATCAGTCGCACCAGCTCCAGCACAGCCAGTTGAATGCTGGGAGATTCCCGAGTGACTATGAGTCTGTGTAGAACACTGAGCAGCTCCACACTCAAAGCCTACAGAGAGAACACCGTACACTTGTCAGGAACACAGAGTGACAAACAAGAAAGACAAAAACATCCTAGACATGAACTGGGGAAGACAAATACCAAACCACAAATCGCAATGCATCACAATATATTGACATTATAGATGCTATTATAGGTAATATAGATGTTTGTTTATCTTCGGAACACAAATTAAGATTTTTTTTTCGAGAGTAGGTAGTAAGGACGCTGTTAAAATAGTCCATGTGACATCAGTGGCTAAACTATAATGTCACGAAACTACTAGAATACTTTTTGTGTGCAAAGAAAACAAAAATATTAACTTTATTCGACAATTTCTTCTCTTCTCGTAGTTTCATAACATTACGGTTGAACCACTGATGTCACATGGAGTATTTTAACAATGTCCTTACTACCCTTTTGGGCCTTGAACATGGTAGTTGTGTTGTTGTCTATGCAGGGTCAGAAAGCTCTCAGATTTCATAAAAAATATCTTAATTTGTGTTCTGAAGATGAACGAAGGTCTTTTTGGTTTAGAAGGACGTGAGAGTGAGTAATTAATGACAAAATTTTCAGTGACAGTGAACTATCCCTTTAACATTATAAATGTCTTTACTGTCACTTCTGATCTGTGTTTAATTCTAGAATACCTGATCATTGCCCACTTTCGAACGGGGCCAAGGCACCTCCAACAAGGCCTGCAGAGCCTGAAGACAAGAATTGATGTTTTCCATTTGGTCTCCAGAGTGAGGAGAGCACAAATACTCCACACTGATACCTAAAGGCAATATTATCTTTCAGAATCAAGTAAAATCCGAAAAAATTTCAAGCATTTATGATCCTCACAATCAGCCCATGTAAAATGACTTCAAATTACGCCCTATAAGCTTTGAACTACATCCACTTATTTAAACAGGAAATATTAAATGAGCTGTACCCAGGATAAGGTGGAGGCGGTCAGTGTTGACGTCCTCCGGGGATTTGACACTGCTCAGTGAGGTGGACTGGCCCATGGAGGTGGGTGTGACTGGTCTGGAGAGGTTGGCAGGTCCCTCGTCCACCATGATGAATCCGGTGCTGTTGAGCCAGAGTGCAGTAGCATGGAGAATGGTAGCCCAGGCACTGTAATAATGTGGACGGGCCTGTTCCACCGTCTCTGCAGTGTAAAACGAGCCACCTGAGAAACAAAGATGCATGTTAAAACATGGAGTAGCTCTAAACAGGACACGTAACACAAAAATAACAGAAATTAATGAATTGTTTAATTAAAATTAGAACAGTGAGGTCAACATAGGAATAATGGTATGAGTTTAAGACCGGACTTATTCATAACGGTTCATTTACATAACCCTGATATCATATCTGGAAGTAAAGTAATACATCCACTTATTTTCCATAAGGTAGGTGTGTAATCTGAGAAATAAGAGTGTGAGCAGTGACCTGTGGAGGGGAGTTGACTGGAGTATTGTGAGGGTAGGGAGAGCAGGGCATGATCCTGAAGGGCAGCCAGCCACAGACGACTCAGGGTTGCAAGATCAGTCTGAACCAGTTTGAGCAAACCAGCCCCTGCTGGACCTGCAGTCCCAGCCTCATCGCTCTGCTGCTGAAGATGGCTGCCTGGACTCTCCCTCTGCCTGGAGCCCTGTACTGCTGTGATATAAACCTGCAAAGACACAGGTTAGATTAAAGTTTTCTGTTTCTTAAAATAAACATACCATGGTATAAAAGGTGTGGCTATCATACTTTGTATATACTGTCATAGAGCCCATCCCTAAAGTTACATAATAGCTAGACGCAGCAGCTGATTTAATAGTTGTGTGATGGTGTTCGGTACCTCCGCCCAGGCTTTGAGCACAGCCAGAGTCTCCATGGTGAAGGTGCTTTCATTATAGAGCTGACTGGTGACGTCTCTCCCCACCTGAACTTTGGCAAGAGAGGAGGCCAGAAGCTGATGCACCCTTCTCAGGTCACGCAGGTCGCTGATGACCCCACTGGCGATCCATGCACTGCAAACCTGAAAGCCAACAAAGGTTCATGTCAGAACTCAACACTAGTAGAGCAGCTTTCAGCAGCACAAGTGAACAACTAGACTCTAGAAAGAAACTAGGTCAAGTGAACCCACGTGAACTTGAGGTATTTGAAAACAAGCAAGCAGTGAGTTCAAAAGGTTAAAAACATTGTGTAAAAGAATGTTTCGGGAACTTTAATGCTACAAATAGAACATTTTCGACATTGACACTTATGTGACTTAAGACTTGAAGGTTGTGTTGGGTTACACGGTATTTACTGGTAAACGCAAAGGAACTGAAAAAGTGCATCATTATACATAATGAGGTTTAAGTTCTTTAAACAGCACACCTGGCAAGCTTTGGCAGTCACGTTCGGAGGGGCGTCCACATGGAAGGCAGGTCTAAGCGCAGCTCCCACCTACAACATCGAACAACATTTAGTTAATTTTAAACCAGCCTGGTGAAAAGTGGGAGGTTTCATAGTCTTAGATAAATTGTGCCTATGTACAAAAATGTAATTTAGTTTAAAAAAAAAAAAAGAACTGCACTTTTTATATACTATACATGACTCATGGCCTACAACTAAACTCGACTGAGTATGTTTATTAAGTGTAAATTAAGCGTACAACATTCTAGCACATGATACTGAAGATGTTTCACGTCACTATTTAAAACGAGGGCCCCCCGCTAAGCCCGCAGATAACCTAATTTAGTGTAAGTGATACAGGCTCTCACATGCACACGCACTTAGTAACAAGAGACTGATGAACAAGCTCAGGTACTTCTGGGGGGGATCTAAGAATAACAGCGGAGAGCTTTACTGTATACTCTGAGCATACAGTTCAAATATCCAAGCATCCTCTAGGCTAGCTGGCAGTCATCAAAAGTTATTAACAACAAGTGATGCAACAAAATAACTTCTTGGTAAAAACCCAAAGTGAAAAGTGGTGAAAACTGAAAAAGCTACATTTTAGCCTATAACTAATAATTTAATAATAATAATTATATATATATATATATATATATAT
>JAHKKF010380610.1:0-11297 GCA_019740295.1 Labeo calbasu | reverse complement strand
AGACGAAAAACCAGGTTGAAAACCACATATACAGACAGACCACAAGGGGATCTAAACACAAGTCAAATTTCAACTAAAAAGAAAATTTATTTTGGAGCGAAAATATATTTTCGAGAAATTGTCACAAGACATTATATCAGCCCAATTTCCAAAGAAGTATTTCTGCTCCCTCACCCATAATCCTAGGTTTTGTAGTGGTTTTTGCCTGGTTTTGGGTGGTTTTTGGTGCTTTGTAGTCCCCACCACTAATTACACTGCAAACAATGCTTTTCTTACTTAGATTTTTTGTCTTGTTTCCAGCCAAACTATCTAAAAATTCTAAAATCAAGAAGGATTTTCTAGACAAGCAAAAATTATTGTCTTGTTTTCAGAAAGCAAAATAATCTTGTTTTCTTCTTAAAATAAGATTATTTTGCTTACCCCATTGGCAGATTATTTTGCTTCTTAAATTTCATGTCTTTTTTCTGAAAACAAGACAATAATTTTTGCTTGTCTAGAAAATCCTTCTTGATTTAAGAATTTGTAGATATTTTGACTAGAAACAAGACAAAAAAATCTAAGTAAGAAAAGCATTTTTTGTAGTGTAAGGATGCACTGAATTTTTGAAAGAAAAAAAAAATAATATATATATATATATATATATATATATATATATATATATATATATATATAATGTATATAGTGCCTGGCAGTGTTCAGCGTGCAGGTTTCATTCTCCTCTAGCCACCGTCACTGCTCGGTGTGCAGTGAACATTAAGTTTCTTGGGGGAATGCACAACTTTTTGGAGATAATGCAATTTTTTTGGGAGATTTATAAAAATGTAACTTTTTACCTTTATTTAAAATATATATTTTAGTAGAGACGCACCGAAATAAAAATTCTGGGCCAAAACTGAAAATGAAAATGCTTTTTAATAGTCATTTATTGTTTTTTTAAATAATGTGAAATATTTTTAAGACTTTTTTACTGACTAAAAAATATACAAACCAAATAAAATAGCCACAATTTTACTAAAAGTAAACCAATAAAATTGAACAGAAAATATTAAAGAATATTAACTCAAAATATTATTTATATTCTGTTCTGTGCAACAGAATCAGATTTAACAGAATGTATTTATTTATTTTTTAATTATCCAAATAATGTATAGTCCTACAAACCCAGCAGGCACGCAATGTCAAAAGACATTGATATTTGGTTAAATTTCGTTTGCGACGTTGGGTGACCAAAATTCAATGTCAGTTCAACATCTAATGTCAACTTTAATTTGATGTCCAATACCGAGGTCAGCTGACATTGATATTTCATTGTTTTTAGGTTGTGTAACCAATATAGCCAAACGTCAAATTGACATCAAATAGTGACGTCAGTCCGATTTTCATTCTCTACCAAAATACAACGTCGACCTGATGTTTTATTGACATCTGGTGCCTGCTGGGAGGCTATTATTTTCAGAGCATGAGAGTATAGCGTCACGAAGTCTTGAGTGCAAAAAGCCACTGAATATATATATGCATGTGTATAATAAATCAAAACTGGGGCATGCTACATAAAATAATAGACAGTTTAATGGTTTGAGCGCTTCATGTCTGTTAAACTCTAGATTCATTTTTCTTGTTTAACCATATTCTGTTCAAAAGTGTGGGCTGATATGATCTCACCTGAAGTAATGATTAACTTTTAAAACTTTTAATACTTTCATCATTTAAAATCTGTCACTTTTCCTTTTGTAATAACATTTTTCCTTTTTTGTCAGCCCAAGCGTGCTGTGCTTGAAGGTATTAACCCTGATCCCGTAGTGATTACAGAGCGATTTTGATCTAACACTTTTATAAATATATAAATCTGTGGTTTTTTATATTTTATAAGTCAGTTTTACCTTTGCCGGGGCAGTAATTAAAGTTTTGTGTTATTTTATTAAAAATGAATCCGTTCGTCATCGGATTGACTGCAAATCTCTGGCACAACACATTGTCACATTAAAATTAATGCACATTTAAAACCATATTTCATTTTAATCACCGCAATCTGCTTCTGATTGCAGATAATTTTTTAGGCTGGTAGATTAAATTAAATATAACAACTCCAGCAGTCTCATTTGAATTATAAGCATTTCAGCAGTGGGAGACAGTGTAACAGTATTCATACTGCTCTATTACAGATATTACATCCTGAACCAGACATGCATGAAGATTAGTTTAGACACTGATCCCAATTTCAGAGACTAAGAGTAATTAAAAACCCCTGTGCGTGCGTGCGTGTGTGTGTGTGTGTATTTGTGCCACTGTGTGTTTTCAGAATAAATCCTTTGATGAGTTCCATGAGGCTTTCATTATTATAAAGCACACAGTTCACACTCATTGCAATCTCTAAATTTGATTCTCGAGAGATCAGGCTGATATGCGGAGCATTTATTTTCCATTGTTTTAATGAGGTATACCGCTCACATTTGATAAAACAACTATCTTTTTTTATCTTAATTTTCCTATGAACATAATCATTAAAGTACTTCTAATTTACAGATAAAACATTTTCAGAAGAGTTTCTTTATCGTTTATTGAAATTTCCCCCTGAGTGTGCATTTGTTTAAAAACATTAGCCACCCTCGTTATTATCTGGGACGTTTCTGCCATTTACTACTTTTAAATAACTGCTTTTATACCAGACATTCAGAAATGTTTACTGGTCAAGCTCAGACTTGATTATTTACACAGTGGTGGAAAATTACCAATTTGATTTAGCCATTGTTTTGAAAATGTATCAAGCAGGATGAACAAACAAACATAACACAGTTAATCACAGCTTTATTGTGGGGGGAAAAACATCACCGTTTCTGCCACGGGATTTAACAAATAAAAAAGCTAATTGTAACATTCTATTTTACAATTCTGAGAAAAAGTCAGAAATGCAAGATATAAACTCTTATATAAGAATTCTTTTCTTTTTTTCTCTGAATTCTGAGTTTACATTGTACGGTTATGACTTATTGTTCTCGCCAAGGAAGGATAATAATTGCAACTTTCTATCTCTTTTATTCTGCTGCAGAAAAAAAAGTAATAAAAAAAGGTCATAATTCTGACCTTTTCTAGCAATTTTGAGAAAAAAATATCATAAAGGCAAGACATAAACTCAGAATTCTGATTTTTTACCTTGCAATTCTGACTTTTTTTCGCTGAATTCTAAGTTTGCGTCTTGCAATTCTGACTTTCTGTTTCAACCACGGAATAAAAAAAGGTAATTGCAAATTTTTATCTCAGAATTCTGACATTTTCTCACAATTATGAGAAAAAAGTGTCAGAAATGCGAGATATGGACTTTTTCTCTCTCAATTCTAAGTTTATGTTTTACAATTCTTGCTTTTTGTTTCCGCCACAAAATTAAGAAAAGAAAAAAGGTCTTTTTTATCTCACAATTCTGACCTTTACTCGCGATTCTGAGAGGAAATGTCAGAATTATAACAAGCTATAAACTCAGAATTCTGCCCTTTTCTTGCAATCCTGCCTTTTTTTTTTTCCTCTGAATTCTAAGTTTACGTCTTGCAATTTTGACTTGCCAAAATTCTCGCCAGGGAATAAAAAGGGAGTTTAAAAAAAGGTAATTGCAATTTTTTATCTCACAATTCTGACTTTTAAAAAAAAGTCAGAAATGCAAAATATAAAATCAGACTTCTGCCTTTTTTCTTGCAATTCTGACTTTTTTTTTTTCCGCAGTGGAATGAAAAAAAAGGTAATTATGACTTTATCTCACGATTCTGACCTTTTCTTGCAATTGTGAGAAAAATAAAATATGTCAGAAATCCTTTTTTGGTGATTTGGACTTTTGGAAGTTTACATCTTGCAAAAAAAAAAACCTTTTTTCTCACAATTGACCTTTTTTCGCAATTCGGAGGGGTAATGCAAAAACATAAACCCAGAATTCTGACTTTTTTCTTAAAATTCAGATTTTTTCCCTCTAAATTCTAATTTTACGTCTTGCAATTCTGATTTTTTTTGTTTCCGCCACAGAAAAAAAAAAAAAAACTTTTTTAACCATTTATATCTCACAATTGACCTTTTTTCATAATTAATAATAATAATTCATAAACTCAGACACTTTTGTGCAATTCTGACTATTTTTCCTCTGAATTCTAAGCTTACGTCTTGCAATTCTGACTTTTTGTCCCCGCCACAGATTAAAAAGAAAAAAAAAGGGTATTGTGACTTTTTATCTCACAATTCTGAGAAAAAAAGAAAAGAAATGCAAGATATAAACTCTGAGTTTATAAGAATTCTGACTTCTCAGAATTGCAAGAAGGTGGCACAATGCGATTGCACAATTACATTCATTCTAACTGGGAAATGAGCTTCTATGCTTACTGGATAATGTTAATAGCCAAGTAGTTCATGTACACTCTAAAAGAAGGTTTCAATACTGTGTTTTTGCAGAAGAACCATTTTTGGTTCCCCAAAGAACCTTTCAGTGAACAGTTCCTAAAAGAACCAATTTGAAGAACATTATAAAGAACTTTTCGACTATAAAGAACCTTTTCTCCATTTGAAAGGTTCCATGGAAGTTCCAGGTTCTTCACAGAACCATGGATACCAATAAAGAACCTTTATTTTTAAGAGTGTATGTGTTACCCACTTGTCACCATTTAAATCAATTATCAGTGGATAAAAGAATTAAACTATATATAATGAGGACATGAAAAAGTACTGCATAGTATGAATGTTGTCTGTTGTTTCATGCCCTTAAATAAAAATTAAAGGTATTAAAAGGAGGCAGAGTAATAAAAGATTCATGTTAATTAGGAAGATATTTTAAGTAAAGTTTATTTTCGATACCATTCTCAGCGCTGATTGAATAATGTGTGTAAGAGATTGCTATGACAACATTGCGCTGCATTCTTTCCGTTCACGGCACACTGCTGCTTTCCTCCCCACCTCTGGATGTTAATAATTTTCTTTCATCTCATCTCATCGCTATTTCTTCTGCCTGCACGCTCTTCAGCTGCATTTAAAAGCTCCCATTCGAGCGCACAAAGACGGCATTGTTTTCAGATCATCACGCAGACAAAGTTTTCCTTTCTTCCCTTAACTAGGGTTGTCTGAGCCCCAATAGGCCTCTCCGTTTTGTTAGAGCAAATTAACCACCCTACTCGGTCATATGATAGCTTCCTCTCTGCTTTCAGCCTCTCTCTCTCTCTCTCTCTCTCCTGTCTTTCTTCGTCTCATGTCAGAGCTCTTTTGTTTCTTGTCACAGAGCTAGCCCTCACTGTAGGTCATTTTGACATGAGAAATCTGTGACCTCAGATGCAGCGGCACCTGCTCCCGTGCTCTCGGCTCCGCCGTTCTCCGCCGTCATCCTCTGGGAGCTTTTGACAGAGTAATAGTGGGAAATTGAGGTTATTGAGGATGGTCGAGGGGAGATGCGGGCACCGTTATTGAGGGAAGGAAAAGATGGTTTCAGTGGCAGAAAATGAGAGATCGAGACCAAAAAAAATCGTCATTTCTTTCAAAACACATTTTTTGGCCGATGAGTTTTCTTTTTTGTTCTCCAAACGTAAAGAATCCTAAAAGCTCTATCAAGCACAGATAAGGGCCCATTCTTGTGGAATAAAGCCGTTTCGATCATTTTAACTTAGAAATGGTTTAACTGCTCATTGTTATTCAACTTAATAGATCACATCTGGTTGTGTGCCTTGTGTGAAGAATTGCTCACCCTGCTCCGCTAATGATGTACAATAACATGTTCCATACGGTTAATGAAGTGCTATGAATGTCTTCCGTGTAATACACAAGAGAAGAAAAGAAAAGTAGAATATTCAGAGGTGCTGTGGTCTAATTAAAGATGGCTTTTATTCGCTCTGGGAATGGGTTGGAGCGTTCAAAAGAGAGAAGAAACATGAACAAAGAGAATGAGAGCTAAGTGTGTATGTAGAATGATAATTCAGATAGAGGACGACCTGTGCTATTGGTGCATGTGTTTCTGATCACAAAATCAGTCGTCCATAAATTTTAATTCACTCTTTTAAACCTCATCTTTTTTTTCTGTGAAACAAGAAAAGTGATTTTTTGAAGAATATCCTGTCATTCTTTTCATTAATGGAAGTGATAAAAGTGTTATAAAACTGATATCCTATATTTCATGTCTTATAAAGCTGTATGGTAACTTTGTAGGGAATCGAACAAAATCTGTTATTCTCTAAAATGAATCATACTTTTTTAGTCAGATCTTTTATGAATCAGTTCACACACTGAGCTGATTCCCTTTTCTCTGACTCACAGACTCAGTGATCCAACTAAATCTGCCAGCAGGGGGCGGTAAATGTCTTTGAGTCATTCATTTATTAATTTGATTTGTTCAAACGGCTGATTCATTCAGGAATGAAGTAAATGGCTCTCTTTATGAATGGGCTTTTGAATCACTGGTTCACGCGATTCGTTCAAAACGCGGATTCATTAAGAAACTAAACATCGCTGTGCTGCTTGAAGACCCACAACAATTCTGCTATGGCTTTAAAGGTAATATGTTCTCTGCAAAACTAAGCAAAAGACATAATATTGTGTTTAAAATATAACACAAAATCAACTTATTATTTACAGAACTGTTGTATAAAATTACATTTAAGCTCATGATAGATTGGGACAAAATCAGCACTCGTGTCATATTGCTCTTGCTGCCTGTGTGATATTGTGTGATATGTGATATATATATAAATATGAGACAAAACACATACAGGGCATTTTTTTGAATCTTGAATTTTAGGGCATAACAGCATTTGTGGAGTTGTTGCCCTGCATCATATTTGTCAACAGTGAACTATATGAAATATAAGATGATTTACAGGTCTGGCGGTGGGCATTTTAATCAAGTTATTTTTCATAACTAATTAATTAACACATTAAACTGACAGCCTTATTTAGAATATATTCTTTTGTGTTGCACAAAAGAGCTTAAATTCTGTGTAAAGCTCTATGTAAAGTGTTCTGAGTTTGTCACACCACAGAAAAATGTGTTATTAACCACCCAGTCGAATTTGAATGATAAAAAACTGCAAGTAAATAAAATTAGTTATCAAAATCTTGGGAAAAAAACAGTATTCTCTGCTCTCAAATGCTGGGAGTGTGTCTGCTGTCTGTGCTGATACCACCGACTCGCGGGAAAGCTGCCACTTCTCTTAATTGTAAAATACGAATACATTTAAATAAGCCGAACTATTACGTGAATTATCGCAGCCAGGTAATATGCATTTATGGATTGAAGGCATAGCTAGATCGCAAACTATAGGCCCGCCCAAAAAAAACTTCTGGTCAACTAGACTTCGTTCATTTTAAGCATTTATAGACTATTAGTCGCATGTTTATTAATAAGCCAAATAAATCATATTAAAGAGCCTTTAATTGGCTACATAGCCTAATAAGCGAGTTTCAAAGTTTTGCGCTCAAGTTCACAGAGACCTAGACGACAAAAAGCACATCCTGTTTGCTTTAAATATTTTACAAAAGCGCGACGTTTCGTTGTTATTTTGAGTGCTCACAAATAAAACGTAGTCTTTACAGATTCGAAAGATGTATTACTTTTATCTGTATAACCAAAAATGACGGAGTATTTTAAAAGCAATTGACCGCACCGTCACCTCCATCTGTTATGCAGTAAGCGTGTTACTATTCAGCTTCCACACTCCGCACACACTTGATTAGCGCACATTTTTCTAGGTTAATATTAGATTGAGCAGTCATGTAAAGTTGCTACTATATAGATATAATAATTGCATTAACGTTTTGAGAATTTATAGACAAACTAGCGCTTTCTTTGTTTTCATTTTAAGAGATAAACTTAGCAACACTGACTCGTAATCTCCGCAGTAGTGTTGCGCCTGTATGCATGTTTCATACGGATTACATAAACAGAGAATATTCATTTTTTAAATTGGTTCATTTGAAAGTAGACATTTCTCTCTCTATAGATGTCTTTTTCAAGTCTGTAAGGCAAGTATTCACAGAGTTTCGAAGTTCCACGCTCAAGTTCACAGAGACCGAGACGGCAGAAAGCGCATCCTGTTTGCTTTAATTATTTTACAAAAGCACAACATTTTGTTGTTATTGTGAGTGCACACAAATAAACATAGTCTTTACATATTCAAAAGATGTATTACTTTTAACTGTATGACCAAAAATGACAGAGTATTTTAAGAGCGAGTGACCGCACCAGCGCCTCTATTCAGCGTGGTACTATTTAGCTTCTGCACTCCGCACAGACACTTGAATAGCGCACATTTTTCTAGGTTAACATTAAATTGAGCGGCCATGTAATGTTGCTACTACATACATCTTTCAGGTTGATAAATGATAGTTGATAAGGTTTGCGTAAAAGTCATCTGTGTTCTCAGTAAGATATCTGTATACTTTTGCCATAATTTATTCATGCTGTGTTTTTAATAATTCCAGCTTTGATGGTAGTTTGACATGGTTTTAAGGTGAAACCAGTCATATGTTGACCCAAGCTGGTTGCTAATTATGCTTAGAACTGGTAGATTCTTGACTAATCTGGTTTGACCTGGTTAAAGACATCTGGTTGACTAGTTTGACCCCTATAATCTGGTTGACCTGTTTTCTTCAGCTTGGAACAAACTTGTCAAAAATTATCTCTAAATAAACCCAGCCAAACACACACACATACACACACACACACTTTGAACATTAAACGGTGAAATTTTTCAGCCCTCCAGCATCTTCCACTCAGCTCTCTCTTTCTTTCGCCAGTGTTGGGTCACATTAAAAGCAAGGTGACGTGAGGTTGGCACAAAATGTTATTTGCTCTATGTATGCGAGCGTGCATTTGTGCTACAGAGCTTGATGGAGTAGAAGTAGGCCATTCGCAGCGTGCGTATAGACGTTAGAGCAGGTTTTGCGCCACGGGCTACAATCAGCCACAGCCTTCTCACTTAATAACGCTCCAGGAGCCAGGCAGGAGAGAGATCAGACCTGATGCCCAGGCAGGGTGCTACGCGAGCAGGGTGCGAGGCGGCGGGGGGGAGGTTGGGTGACAGTGCTCCTAAAAATGTTGTGTTTGAACTAGAGGGCGGCCTGAGGGGTCAAATAATTTGTTGTATGCCACTTTTGCTTTTTCTCCCTTCACTTAGCAGAGCGCTCTGCGAACACACAGGGGAAAGTGGCCAGCAGGCGCTAACGAGGATAGAGGGCCGACTGGGGGAGCCGCGCTTCTGCTGTTATCCGACTAATGAGTCTGCGAGGGAGCGAAAGAAATGAGGATGCTTTAAGAGCTTTTTAAACTAGCATGATAAGGGCTTTGTTTGTGCCAGCAATTTGGAGCGTTTTTTGTGGATCTGTTTGTTTCTTCGGTAATTGTGCGTGTGTGCGTTTTACTGAGTAGACCTATTAAAGGATTAAAGTGGCACGGATTTCTTTCCGCATTCGTGTTGCTGTCAGTTATTTGTTTGCAGGCCCGTGTGCTCTTGTGTAATTGTTTTAGATTTCACTTTGTTTGCACAGCTCTCGCTTATGCGCGTGTGTTTGCGAGTTACGTGCCAGAGCGTGTCGGCCCGTTTTGAGGTCCCTGTTTTCTTTCCGCTTATTTTTCTTATCGTTCTGCCTCTTTGGTTGTTCTTCACCTCTGCCCAGTTTGCTCTCTTTTCCCTTCCCCTCCCCTTGGGGGACTGTTAACCTTTGTCATTCTTTCATTGGCCACGGGGTGTGATTTGCACGCAACAGCGCAAACCCGCTGCTTGCTAACACAACAAACGGCACCAGTGCGCAGCTCCGGGATAAAGATTATTGTATGGCACACGCACAAACATTAGAGCCTCTTGTAGCAAAACAACCATGGTGGTTGGCATGAAAATATGCTTGTGCTCTTCTAGTGATCAACTAGGAAATGAGCTGTCTTTAGTGTGGAATGAAGACACTTGTTGAGGGTAATCAGTGGAGACATTTTCACAGGGTTGATGTTGTTTCCGCTGACACGTTCCTGCTTTTTGTTGCATATTCTCGTAGTCTTAAATGTTGTAATGGATTAATATTTAATTCGGATGAAGATGCACTACACATTTGGGAACATTTTTGGTGCATTATGTCGACAAATGTGTCTGATGGTAATTATAATTTCATTTCGGTTGATTGGGTTTTTACAGTAATAGAGCTTAGAGCTTTTAGTTCTCCTAAAAGTGTTTCTGTATTACCTTGAATCAGTTGATTTCTCAGATGTAGCCTCACAAACAACACATTTAACTATTGACGTGAAGTCTGGTGCATATTGTCTATAGTATAGACTGTTCAGGCCAAGAAATGCTCACCGTCTCTACAAACAGTTGTGCAGAGTAAAATCTGTGTAGACTTTGTGTTCACAATTTTATTACAAGTAGAGGAAAACTGTGATAATTGTAATCCAAGATAAGTGTAATGTCTGTAAAAAAAATTATACACTGTATATTTCACATAGTGCCCATATCAAAAGCATAATTCAATCCTCTACCTTTCTCAAAATAATGTACTATTTAAATCAACAGTTGACAAATAAATAAATAAATAAATAAATAAATAAATGGTTCTTTCTGCAGTTTTTGTTATTATGGTCATCTGTTTCTTTGTAATGAATTTATTTATTCATTTTCATTACAGTTTTATTTTTTAGTTATATTTAGTTATATTTTATCTTTAACAGTTGCAGGAAAATGATGTGGTAACAACTATGTTAAATTATGTTGATGGGCTTGTGGTAAAAAAAGAAAAAGAAAAGAAATATGTAAATGACTACTGTAGTATAAATAATATATTTAGTCTTTGATGCTATTTACACTAAGTATAAATAGCACTTTACTGTATGCATGTATGGAAGTATTTTTAATGCATTAATTATGCCCTGTAATGCATGTCATAATGCATTGTATGGTCTCATGAATAATTGTAACTCTTATTGTAATTATAGTATATACTTATTCAGTGAACACACCTTTAGATGTAACAAGGAATCTCCACGTTGTTTTGAATCTCCACAATCTCTCAGTTGTTTCTGAAAATATATAATGCATTAAGACATTCATTATGAATACCTTTATGTACATGACTTTAAAGTTGGCAGATACTATTTGCACCTCAATGTGTAGTAGTACAAACAGTGTAACATAACATATTCAGTGTTTATTTATTAATATCATGAATGGATGCTGCCTTACTCAGATCTTACGTGCTGCTATTCCTATAGCTGACTTGTTGCTAAAAGTATATATATATACATATATATTTTTTAAAGATTCTGAGTGAGTACACCTGTGTGTGTGTGTGTGTGTGTGTGTGTG
>JAHKKF010380590.1:0-10239 GCA_019740295.1 Labeo calbasu | reverse complement strand
TGTGGAAAATGGGCATCCGATGACCCCTTTAATAAACTGATAAATAACAGATTGGAGATTAAAATAACAGCAGATTTGTCTCATTTTGAATGAATACTAAAAACTGAGATGAAAAAATTACTTCAGCCAGACATTTACTTTTACTATGGTAGAATAAATATTCAGCGATATCTTCAAAAGGCTTTTGAATTTTGGCGCACTTTTTTCTCTGTATAGTGTTGCTGTGGCAACTAGTAAACACCGTAAATTTGGTTATGCTAGCGTGTGTGGAAATATTTAAACCAAGCGTGTTACAACTGACCCCACGTTACTTTGTGCCCCGCTCACCCCTAATCTCATTAGAAAGATCACGCGTGAGGTAGGCAGAAGTACCGACCCAGTGTTTACAAAGCAAACACGCAAAGAAAGTCAAACACCCTTTACAAAAACAGGTTAGACAAAGTCAGACGATTTTATTGCCCTACCCTACCTTTTTGAACCGAAGTACACAGATGAAGAAATGGCTTATTATTTGCTGGACAAGACAGCTGGGATCGTGTAGAGCCCTTTAAAGCTGCATTGAAACTGCAATTTGGACCTTCAACCCGTTAAACCCGTTTGAAGGCCACTATATGGACTGAAGAAAGAAAGACATGGGGGTGAGTACTGTAAATTATCAGGAAATTTTTATTCTGGAAGTGAACTTCTCCTTTAATAAGCTTACCCGCCATATTTAATTTAGAATGAAAACGAGCCAATAAATGACACATTATTAGTGCTGTATGACCATGATAATGCCAAAAACTAAAATGGTGTTTAAAATAGATGATGTGTGAGTATGTGCTTGGGGTGCCAACAATGATATCTCTAAAGACAAATCTCAACAATTATCTGTGAAAAGAGAGTGAAGAGAGAGAGAAAGAAAAAAAAAACATTAAATAATGATAAGAATTAATAAAAATTAAAGCTGCAAGTAGCGTTGAAATGTTACGTTTTACTAAGTGACAACCTAGATATTTGAGTTGATTCAACTTACAATTTTAAGGCAACAAACACAGTTGTTAAGTTTAACCAACCATTTTTTTTAGTTTAGTCAACCCAAATAAGTTGTCACTTAGTACAACTCAACATTTCAAGTTGACTAAACTTATTTGAGTTGACTGAACTTAAAATTTTAACAAATTATTTTAAGTTGACTTAACAATTTTTTTACAGTGCATGGAAATGGTACTTCAAAATCATATTAAAAATGTATTGTTCATGAATTATAACAGTTTAAGTGCACTTTCACGTCTATGTTCAAAAATGGGGGTGACAGTTAAAGGGTTAAGGACGACAGTAGAGGAGAAGCAACCTCATGCATTATCAGAAAATAGTTGATGATTTCATGAATCAACTGCCTGTGGAATAATTTTCAACATGTTTGCCATTAAACATTTGTTTTGGATTGACTTTTTTGTCAGTGACTTCTAAGAAGTCAATTACAATTTTGTGACAGATAAGATTTAGTGTATGACACTTTTCACTTATTTCTATGGTATCCACAAACACTGACAGAAATTCAATGATTCAAGGCTGTACACTGATTGTAATCAAGGCACACGTGAACCAAATTGGCCATTATGCTTTTCCCAGTGGTAGAGACACAGAACCTGGTATCTCCTGATAATAAGAACAACAAAACAAAAAGCAATATGCCATCTTATGCCCCATAAAAATGGCTTTCTGCCTTGATTGTGTTTTTTTTTTTCTTCTTTTTCTCCCTCTACAGCCTGTAACTATACAGTAGGCCTAATAATACCGCACCTTCACAGCTGTCCCGCTCACCCGCCCTTGTCACATGATCCCACTCTACTGTCCAAAGAGTCAGCTTGGACCTGATGTCTCCGATTTCCTTCCTGTTTACAAGTCGCGATTTCCAACCATTTAGGGGTCATGATCTATTGTATCCCTGAATAGTTGTATCTATGACTTTCCCAGCCCTATAGACCAACTGTACATCCCAGCAGCACTACATGCACCTCATTTACAGCCCAAAAGCCACTGTAAGACGTTTAACTAAGTTGTTGTTGTTTTTTAACACTGTATAATTGGATAATAATATCCTAGCAGAAAATTGCCAGTACCATTTTCCATTACCATTTTTTTATTATAAAATATTGATAATTTACCAATATGTTCTTCCAGTAAAACACAACTGGATTTTACCGTGAAATCAATAGAGACCATGTAGTTTTCTGTCTTAAACACAACTTCATTAAGCTGAGACAGAAAACGACCAAGCGTACAACACAAACGTCCATTACTGTTTCTGGTAAAATCCTGCCAATATTTTACAGTGCATGTACATAAAGCAGAACTGCGCTCATGCGCAGGCTGTTAATGTCAGGGTGTGGTGTCTAGTGGTCAACATGCTCGCCTAATTCTAGGTCCTGTCATGTAATTCTCACCTATTAAAGTCTATAGAGATGACTGTTTAGAAAACATGCATTTGTGTCGAAAATGCCGTATACAGAGAAGCTGAATTACAGCATACTGTATGTGGTGCCAGAACTATCCAGTAACATCCTGACTGATAGCAACAGGAAAGACAACCATAACTAACTAAACATGGGTTAAAGGCCAACAATTAAGCGGTCGACGCTTTTAAACTAGCAACTTACAGCAATTAAGGGCCAGTTCCTTGAAGGTTTATCCACAATGCCGCATCGGCCCAAAAACGCATGTCTGCATTCAGCTTTGAGGTGAAATGCCAGTTAATTTTTTCATATTTTATATAATGCAGCACAAACCAATACCACTGTAGCTTTATATATTGCTATAACACAATAGTAAATGCATGCTGCATGTAGACAGTGAAAATGATGGTGTTCAAAGTAAAGCATATTAAGTAAACAAATTAGACTTACAGCCAAACTGTGCATGCTAACTAATGATTGACAGCAGCCATAGTTCCTCTAATAGTATTTGTTCATGCATTATTTGCACATTGTTTGTTCATACTGAATGACGCACTTTGTATGTTCTAGCTAATGTAAACCCCAATATTATCAATGTAAAGCTCCAAGCTTATATATATAATTGCTTATATAAAGTATAAAACTTAACTTGGTAATATCCTATAACATAATTATTATTATTCCACTGTTTGTTTGTTCATTTAGCTATTTATTTAATTATTAAATGTAAGTCTTGTTTATTCTTGATTAATAATTAATAGTTTATTAATGTATAATTGTATTAATACATTGCAATCTTACATCTATACACATTTGGACCATATATATGAGTAGTTTTGCATATTATTTTATGGCACGTTTGTCATTTTTTGTCATTTAGCTGAAACTTTTGTCCTAAGTGACCTCAGTGGACTTTATCAGTTGTATCTACACATAAGTCATCTTTACTGTAAAGTTGTATTTTCTGAAGACATTCATCAAACTCACTCGTTCAGTTATGTGATTTTCCATGAAGTGCTATTTCCTGCACCTCTTCAATATGTCATGACAGTAATTGAAAACAACACAGACAACATTTGAAATATTTTGAGCCATTTATTTATTCACTTCAATAATTTTCAGGTAGTTTTACATTTGGTTGATGCCCATGTGCGCCCCTCTACATATTCAAAAATCAAATAAAAACTGGAGTGTGTACAGTATGCATCTGCCTGTGTGGACTCTATTGACCAGGGGGTCCCCGGGAGCAAAAAGACCAGTGTATTGAGAGGCCAGACTGCTGAATTGAAATGAAATCTGAGTACAAGAGAGGGGAGAGACCTGTGCTGCTCATTCAAGACAGAACCAAGGCCTGGAACTCTGCAGGAGAACAAAGACAATACATTCACGTTAGCTGTAGTTCATTCATAAACATGTAGATGCTCAGCTCAGTTCCTTTAAAGTGTTTCATACACGTTATGCATTTAAATAGCAACTAACTTTACATAGATATTCAGTGGTAGCTATTTAAATCATGCGCTGATGAATATGAAATTGAAACAATCACAAAACTGTCTGGGTCGACTGTGTTACTATTCTGTTAATTATAAATGATGGAAATATAATATAAAAGCCATAATTACCATCTGCTCCAATCTTGCCATCGCTGTCATCATCAGCTGCTGATAGGAAAGCCTTTGTCTCTTTATCGGTCAGTACACGAGCACCAGGTGAGAACCGCTGCAAGAAAAACCTGGAACGACACCAGAAAGAGCATCATCTCACATCCCACATCAGACAGTCGTCCTGTCTGCTTAAAATATTGGTACCCAGACAGAGACAGGATGCTTTCAACGCGAGGATAAAACGTCTTTCCTAATTAAAAAGATGCATGGAAACAGACAGTTGTCAGACCAGGTAATTCGTGTCTGTTTTTGAACACTTAATAACTCGTGTGCTTTAAAATCCCGGTAAAGGCCCGTTCACACTAAGAACGGTATCTATAAACAGTGTTGCCAAGTCCGCGGTTTTCCCGTGGAATTGGGCTACTTTAACACTGTTGCCGCAGGTTGTTTTTCATATCCGCGAGTTGAAGCGACCCCAAAACGTTATATTCAGCCCCTGACCCTGGTGAAAAAACCAGCATATGCTGGTTAGGTATGTTTTGATGCTGGTTTAAACTGGTCCTTTGCTGGTTTATGCTGGTCCTAACCAGCATATGCTGTTTTTTTCACTAGGGGAATGCGAACTATACCAGTGGAACCCCGCCAAAAAACGTGTCAATTTTTTTTTTTTTTCTAGGGGACCCCCTTCGCAAACGCGATTGAGTTCGTTTTGGGCTAGTTTTGAGTAGCAATTGGGCGGATTTTGTTGTGAAAACCTGGCAACCCTGACTATAACGTCAGCACCAGCGGACAAGTTTGTTGTCAAATTCGTTGTAGCAGGATGGCTTCTGATTGGCTGTCATTATTTTATCGTTCTTCCGCGCATTTCAGTGATTACAACGATATTTCTCTGTGGCTTTATCGATGTTGAGGTGTGGACTCCGCTAGTCTTTAATATTAAAATCTTTATCGTTATCTTTATAGTTATCGTCTTTGGTGTGAACAGACCTGAAGTTAGGTTGAGAAACCTATAGGAAGTTTATCTGCTTTTTCATTAAGCATTTGAAAGTTCCTACTTGAGTTCCTCCTCCTCAATGAATCCGCTGGCATCGTTGTCCAAGATGTTAAAGACATTCTTCACATCCTGAGGGCTTTTCTTTGTCAGACCACACAGCTGAAAGAACTTTTTGGGGTTGAAGGAGTCAGGAGCTGCAAGGAGACCATTGAACAACCCATTACAAAAGTGACTGGGAAATCTGATGCTGCAAATCAGATGTTCACAACATTGAGGTAAACTAAACAAGCCCAAACTTCAGAAACGAATGCATTTACAGTTTCAGTTCTTCATCTGCTGATGAAGCACAAACATGCTGATACAGAAACGCTGTATCCTACCTTGACAGTCCTTGAGCGCACCGTCGATGGCATCAGCGGAAAGGATAGATGAGAGTGACATGGTCCTGAAGAAAGAGACCAGTTTTAAATAATTAACTCATTTTCACAAGCAGCTGGTAATATCTCTCCATAGCAACCTGAAATCATGCAGTGCATTTGAATACACTGGACTAGATTCAAATAAATCAGATATTAAAACTAAAATGAAAAATAGATAGATAGATAGATAGATAGATAGATAGATAGATAGATAGATATATACTCTAATGCAATTTTTAACAGATAAAACCTTTATAAGCATGCATTTTCAATGCAATTATAATATATATATTATATAAAATATATGTAATATTTAACAAATATAAAACTATTATATGCATGCATTTTTTTGATGCAAGTTTAATATATATATATTTTTAAAATGCACTTTTCATAAAACTGGTCCCTGTATATGCAGCTTTGTTGCCATTTTCATTATTATATGCATGCAATTTAAATATAATTCTCATAAAAACAAGCCTTACTTAAGATTATCTGCTAAAGCAGCACACAATATGCTGCTAAACACAAAAAAAGAGATGCATCCGCATCTGATTCGGTGGAAAAGTGCAGGCACTTACCTCAGTGAAGTTCTCCCGGCAGGTGAGTCAACAGAAGTAAGGCTGAGTGGTGACTGCGAGTCTGTCCAGGTGCGATTTATATAGGTCTGAATGCAGTGACAATGGGTAATTCTTGAGTTACCAGTCTGTGGATCAAATTCTAACTGCCAGGCCCTGGCTCAAATTACTTACCTAACTAATTAACCTGTACTATTTATATCCGTTTGACTTGTGTATGTGTGTGTGTGTATGGGCCAGCCCTCAGACATCTGTGACGCCCTTGTAAAAGGCAAATTAAGTAATAAATGCTTTGCTGTCTACCTCTTCATCACGTCCCTCCCATCCTATATCATAATACACATAATCACAAAAGCCCTCACACTCGTTCACCTCTCTCATGTACATCCGATCCTCCTCTCAGGTTGGTCAGTCCGCCCCTCCCTCGTTTCCTTTCTGCTTTACATGAGGTCATTCTGAATTCCTCATTAGAATATTATATAAACTCTCTTATACTGCTTTTCTATTGGGAGGTGGAGATGTTTTGGGATGCTTCAAAGCTACCTTACCTTATGTTTGTTTTAATTTATCGCTTCCTGATCTGTTTCTGTTATTTTATAAATCACATAATCTGCACTGGAGTTTAGATTTTTTGATTTTTGACTTTAATCTGTTCCATGTTGTCTTTATGAACAAATGGGACCCTGTAATCCACTGATCACCAGATGCAAAGTAATTCATAGGTATAGCTGTGCACACACACACACATTGTCTGTGTTGTTATAGAGAGTTTATCCTTCTCATTTCACCCTCCATAGGCAGACAAACAGCGAGCTGTCATTTTTCCTCTGCTGATTCAGGGATACAAGGTCACCTTTTGACTGGTGCCCAATAGCACGCTGTAATCAATGTTTAAAATGCACCTGCTAGACGCATATATTATGTAAGAGGGTGCAATATGTCAGTGTTTTATGGTTTCAAGTGCAGGAAAAGAAAAAAAACAGACACTGCCTAACTTTTTGTCACCAAAGCCCATGTTACAATTAATTCGAGGTGTTGTTTCCATCAAGGCGATGGGGTTACAGACAGCGCATCCTTCATACGTGTGTAACAGATACACTGCCAATTTCTGTTTAAGTGTCTAATATGGTGACACAGATATTGATTTGACTTTTCTACTTTTCTAGCTATATTATTTCATGCTTTAAAAGTTATAAAAAGAAAAATGTGAATAAAAAAGAATTTTATATTCAGATATTCTGATAAATACTGCATGCATAATATTGTAAGTTGCAAAGAATTTGCAGTTTTATTTAAGAAAGCAATCATTTTTGTTAAGCAGTGATGCATTAAATTGATCGAAATTACATGAAAGACATTTATAATGTTACAAAACATTTCTGTTGTAAATATTTTATTTTTATACATCAGAGAATGTTGGAAAAATTGACCAGTTTCAACAAAAATATTAAGCTGCACAACTGTTTTCAACACTGATAATAATCAGAAATGTTTCTGAGCAACACATCATCATATCATAATGATTTCTGAAGATTTCTGAACTTTGCATCACAGAAATAAATTACGTTTTTGAATATATATAAACATATAAAACAGTTATTTTATATCGTAATAATATTTCACAATTTTACTGTTTTTACTCTAGTTTTGATCAAATAAATGCATCCTTGGTGAACATAAAATACCTATTAGAATATTTATTTATTTGAACAGGTAAATATTGGCTTGTTGGTGAGTAATCTATAAAACAGTTTCATTTTTGATCATTTTAATGCATCCTTGTTAAATCAAAGTATTCTTTTTAAAAACTTACTTTTAAAAACATCTTACTGACACCAAACTTTTAAATGCTAATGTATTTCATGTCAGCTGTCCTTTTACATCAGTTGATCTGTATATGGTAGGGCTGTCAAATCGATTAATTACAATTACTCGCATCCAATTTTTTTTTTCTTTTTTATTTATCAAAGAATCTTAAAAACTGTACCAATTTCAACAGAAATATTAAGCTGCACAACTGTTTTCAACACTGATAACAAGAAATATTTTTGACCAGCAAATCAGCATTTTAGGATGATTTCTGAAGGATCATGTGACACTAAAGACTGGACTAATGATGATGAAAATTCAACTTTGCATCACAGAAATAAATTACATTTAAAAAAATATATATAAATATAAAGTAGTTATTTTATATCGTAATAATATTTCACAATTTTACAGTTTTTACTCTATTTTTGATCAAATAAATGCATGCTTGGTGAGCATAAAATACCTATTTGAATATTTGTTTATTTGAACAGGTAAATATTGGTCTGTCGGTGAGTAATCTATAAAATAATTTCTTAATAGTTTATAATAAATGTCTTCACTGTCATTTGTGATCATTTTAATGCATCCTTATTAAGTATTGATTTCTTTTTTTAAAAAAACTTCTGATACCAAACTTTTAAACGTTATGTATTTCATGTCAACTGTCCTTTTACATCATGTCGGTCAGGCTGTCAAATCGATTAATCGCAATTAATCGCATCCTAAATGCATTGTGCTTATAATATTTAAGTGTGTACTGTGTGTATTTATATATAAATATATAAATGTGAATATATAGTTATATACATGTAAATATTTCTTAAATATATACATGCATGTGTGTGTATTTATAAGTACATATACATAGAAATACACCGTACACAGACATATTATGCAAACACAACCTTTTATTTTGAAAGCGATTAAACGTGGTTAATCCATTTTACAGCCTATATTACATTTTATGTGATGCGTTTTAATTTGTTTTATTAAAAAAAAAGAATGCATCTGTCATTAATAGGCTAATAATAGCGCGTACGTCAATTTGGCGCACCTGCTAGTGTCAACTTCAATAAGCATTTACATTGACAGTCATGTTTGAGTGCATCACAAAAGACTGCGTTAATGCATACTAGCGTGCCTATTGAGTTGCAGGGCGCACATGGCCCATTTAAATTCATTAGGACGAGGTGTTTGCTGTGACATGCTTTGGGACAGTCCATGCGTGGGATAACCCAGCGTGATGCTGCAAAAGGAGAAACCCAAGAGCCTGAGGCTGACAAGGACACCGGATACAGAGGTGCTACTTACCCTGCAACACTGATGTCATGGGCCATGATGATACCGTATATCCTATACGGTTACTGAGCAATCATTTATTCATTTACGTTTGCTTATATTCGCTGCAAGCACTAAGTTACACTACACTGACCTCTACTAAGGTGTCTCTTTTGACAGCGCTCAGCTCATTTTAGTGTTTCAGAGGCTAACTAGGAAAGGAAAGGACGTGATGTGAGGTGAGGCCAAGTATGGCGACCCATACTCGGAATTTGTGCTCTGCATTTAACCCATCCAAGTGCACACACATAGTAGTGAGTAGTAAACAAACACACACAGAGTGAACACACACCCGAAGCAGTGGGCAGCCATATTTTGCTATCGCTGCGGCGCCCGGGGAGCAGTTATAGTAGTACCTTAAAGATTACTACTCAAAGATATGCACCTTTTAAGGGAAAACATGTCAAAGTGTTGCTGTTTTTTCTGATATTGTAGATACTTAAATCCATTTCTACATTTTAGTAAGTAAATATGTGTCCAATATCATTTTTACAATCAAGCAATCTTGCGCGTACACTTATTCCAAAGCTTGCAAAGGAGCTTGCATAACAATGTATGTGTTTGCTATCTATTCACTCACTGTAAAGTAACGCCATCTAGTGGAAGAGATTAGATAAAACAAATGCTCTTTCTTTGTTTGTTTGCTTGGCTTGTTGGTGAGTAATTATAATCTTATTAAGTAATAGTTACTTAATACTTTATTATAAATGTTGCACTGTCATTTTTGGTTAATTGAATGCATCCTTGCTGAATAAAAGTGTAAATTTCTAAAAAATTATTTGAAAAGATAAGCTTTAGCTTGTAAGTAGGGCTGTAAAATGGTTAATCATGATTAATCGCTTGCAAAATAAAAGTTTGTGTTTACATAAAATATGTGTGTGTGCTCTGTATATTAATTATGTATATACAAAAGCACACACACACATACATACATACATGTAATTAATATATATATATGTAGGGTCAGTAAGACTTGTAATAGTCTTTAAAGAAGTCTCTTATGCTCATCAAGGCTGCATTTATTTGATTAAAAATATAGAAAAAAAACAGTAATAT
>JAHKKF010380589.1:0-27693 GCA_019740295.1 Labeo calbasu | reverse complement strand
CATAGTAGCCATTTTGTTGTCTTTTTTTATTGTTTTCTTGTTTTGTTTAATAATAATAATAATAATAATAATAATAATAATAATAATAATAATAATAATAATAATAATAATAAATTAATATTGTTGTCAATTTTTTTTCCTTGTTTTAAGCCTAAATGTATCAGTTAGGAAACTAATTTAACTGGAAAACAAGAAAAACATAATTAGGAAACTTGCAGTGAAGGCTTTTGCCTGCTGTTTATAGCATGAAAACAGTCTTTTCACTCTTTTATGGCAGCTATGAATGCACAATGAAGAAACACAACTTCACACAATGCACCACAATGAAGTCATTAGAATAACAATATTCTACTAACTATTTCCTGATAAGTATAACTTACGAGAATTAACAGCAGCTCTGTAGAGAGGTGACAGAAAGCTCTATAGGTCTTTGTGAGATCACACACCCACGCCACACTCACTCGCTCACTCACTCACTCTCCTGCAGTCAATGACCCAGTGTGACGGTTCCAACCAAGCTGCTGCTCATCCACACACATCCATGAACTGCATGCCACTGAACCATTAACATACAAATGGCTTCAACTTAACACGTGATTAAGATTTCAAATGCCATCAAATGTTAAAGAACTACCAACTAAAGAATAAATAACCTTAATGGGAACCTATAACATGCCGTCTGTAATTTCCTTCCTGCACCACCTTGGTTAAAATGCCCAGAATTTAATTTCTCATCATGCAGCATATCTTCTCAAGAGCGTTGGGCAGGGCTGTAAGAACTTTCCATTAAATATAACCTATTATTACTATCCCATACAGTACATTAAAAGTCCAAAAAGCATAAATGGAATTATATGGAAAACTACTGAAACTTAAAACCTAAAAGCACAATGCATACAGCAACTAATTAAATGCAGCAACCAAGAACCAAGAAGATATTTATCCTCAAAGCACAATACAAAGAGTTCAGAGCACTGAAGATGCCTCATAGCCTGTGTTACTGGTTCAAAATAAACCAAGAATAGCATCTGTTATCTGCAACAGTTTGCGGTTTGTTGCCAACTCTATATCATGGTAAATGGTTGTCATATAGGCATGACATGGATGACACAACTGGTCTCTTTTCATTTAGACTTGATAAACACCAGCTCACAAGCACAAGAATCGCCTGTTTATGTGAGTAAGTGGTGACTGTTCAGTGTGGTGGACGGATAATGACCACAAGCACTGACAGAACATGTAGTGATTCATCTGCTGGGAAATAAATGTCAAAGCTGGATCTTTTTGATCAAAAACACAGTCAAAAAATGATATAATATATAGTAATATTGCAAAATAAATATTTGTATCATTTAAAATAAAAATTCTAATATTTTATTATATATTGAATTTTAATTTAATGTAATGGTACAGCTGAATTTTCAGCATCTATTACTCCAGTCTTCAGTGTAACATGATCCTTTAGAAATCATTCTTAAATACTAATTTCTTATTACAGCTGAATATTGTTTATGTCTTTTTTTCAGGATTCTTGATTAACAGAGAGTTCGAAATAAAGCATTTGTATGAAATTAAAATCTTTTGTAACATTATAATCAATTTAACGCATCCTTGCTGAAGAAAAAAATATTTTTTCATAGTGATCCCACTCCTAAACTAAAAACCCGATCAAATTCATCCCATAAATACCGTTTCTTTGATTACAGTTTATTTCCTTCTCTTTTAATTTATCGTTTCCCTCCTTCACTTTAGGCCCTAGGCTGGCTACAAGGGTCAAATCAAGACAGGGTGAAAGAAAAGATCACCCTTCCCATCATTTATTTTTATCTTTCTCAGATGTCACACACAACAGCTTCGCGAGAAGTAGCTACATGGATCAATATCTATTTAGTGACCTAACCCCTGTGTATGTGTACGTCAAAGCAGGCAATCTAAAGCTGTTTGAAGTATTTCATCTGGCACAGTCCTGCCCCCTGACCTGTCCAAAACACGGACCTCTCCGTCCTAAAGGCATGCTGCTCTCCAGCAATAAACAAGGCTGGGAAGTTGTTGCACACTTGTCACAATGTTGGTGGCAACCGACCCCCTCTGAATCGCCGGTCTCTTTTTCTACCAAGCCCTCGCTTGCGCTCCATCTCTGCTTTTCAGAAAGCAACAGCAACTCAGGGCCATAAAAACAGGGCTTCTGAAATAAAAGTGGTCGAGTGGCCCAACTTACCCCATGTTTGGGGTAAGTTGAGCCATATCAACTAGATATATTTAGATAAAGTAAAAACTAGCATGTAATTCATGTTATTACATAAAATGCATTTTAAAACTACACTACCAGGTCAAAAGTTTTTGAACGGTAAGATTTTTAATGTTTTTATTTGATGTTTATTTGATCTAAAGTACAGCAAAAACAGTAAAATTTAGAAATATTTTTACTATTTATAATAACTGTTTTCTATTTGAATGTATTTTTAAAATATAATTTATTCCTGTGATTTCAAAGCTGAATTTTTAGCAGCATTACTCCAGTCACATGATCCTTCATAATATTCTGATTGGTCGCTCAAAAAACATTCATTATTATTATGTTGAAAACAGCTGAGCAGATTTTTTTTTTTCAGGTTTATTTGATGAGTAGAAAGTTCAGAAGAACAGCATTTATCTGAAATAGAAATATTTTGTAACATTATAAATGTCTTTATCACCACTTTTGATCAATTTAAAGCATCCTTGCTAAATAAAAGTATTAAATCCTATAATTTCTTTCCCACAAAAAATCAAGCTTTTGAATAGTATAGTGTATAAGAGTTTTTAAACAGGAATAAATTACATTTTAAAATATATTCAAGAGCATTTAGCATTTAGAAAGCATTTTAAATAGTAAAAAATATTTCACAGTATTACTGCTTTTGCTGTATTCTGGATCAAATAAATGCAGGCTTGGTGAGCAGAAGATACTTAAAAAAAACCCATTAAAAATCTTACTTTTCAAACTTTTGAATGGTAGTGTACGTATTCGCTTTCAAATATTTTTGCCATATTGACCTACATTATATTGATATCCATAAAACAACCAGAAAGGGGTTAAATACTCCTAACCTTTCAATGTTTGTAAATTTGATAAAGTGAAAATAATCAGCCACATTTATGGATTGGTCAAGGTTTTAAAAAACTAAATTTGCACATTTTGCTTCTTCTTGGGCCATTTTATTGGATAGTTGCACTAGAGAGCCAACAGAAAATAGGTAGACGAAGAGGGAATGGAATGAAAACATGTCGCAGGCCAGACTCAAACTTGCACAGTGCTCTAACCACTTCACCACAGCTTTTGCAATATTATGAATATTCATACATCAATAAGTTCTATAAATATAAACATTTTTTCTGCCTCAAAATTCCAAATGCTTGACAAATGAATTAAATAACTTTTTTACAATTAATATTAAAATTTCAGTAAACAATTTGCCCGGTGAGCAATGCTTAAATGCAAAAATAAAGGAAAAACATAACGACAAATACGTAATACCTCCAGTGGGTTTATTGCTCTGACAGGCTAAGGTCTGAAAGAGTAAATAAGCAGACATCTACGCCAATCTTTCATTCAGCCGGCAGTCATCCATCCAGTGTGCACCTCTTAATCTGGTCCTGCTAGCACTGGGGAAACAAAGACCTTCACCAGATAAAACAAATGATCCCACTAGGAATGGGAAACAACTCACAGTCAACAGTTCCACTCTTAACACAAGACAATGCTTTACCATCTTTGTGTGATTGAGCCATGTGTGTCCACACAAAAATCACACATCGCACTACAAAACAGAGATAAACCAAAGTATGGAAATAGTATCCATGTCATAGGACACCAAAGTGGTACGTAAATAGTCTTCGACTTATGCATTATGAAAAAAGTATGCCAAAATTTGGTTTGGTCGAAGTGGGGACAGTGTTGTTTAGGCAACTGATAACACATGTTGTTAATATGTTAATATAAGTGTAAAAATGTGCACACTATACATAAGATGCATACTGCACATGTAAAACAATGACATTCAGTAAAATTTGATTATGTGAACTAAAACGCATTGATTTGTGTCCATGTATCAGTAATTAGAAAAATGCATTCACCTTTTATGCATACACCTTATACAAGGACTTGGTGGCTAAATCTAGTCTATCGCTTCATTATTTTTACAAATGTGCCAGTCAACTAAATCAAATACCTCTTCTTTATATCTACCCATGCATACTTGTCTGATTATATTTCATGCTTGTATTTATGTTTGTCATTTAGCATGCGTGTAGTCAAAATTCAGCACACTTAAAATTACGCATAGACTCTCAAATATAAGCCAATTAAAATGCCTGCAATTGTGTGAGATTCTGTGTTTTGGATATTTGCTGCCTAGAAGCTTGGCTTGTCATTTGTGGTAGTGACCTCTGTAACTTGTTCCCTTGATCTCATCCTAATTTTAATGTGAAACTAGAGCTCTATGTCAGCCCCATGTGAGGGTGAGTAAGGGGCCTGGAAATATCAAGCAAAGGGGTGCGGCCGCCTTCCATGGAGGAACACAAACATCGCTGACAGACCTGATGGTTCTGTAATGAATATATTCAAAGTGCAACACAGAGAGTATTCCAAGTGCTGCCTTGGGAAAAGAACCATGCCAAAAACCCACATCAAAGGCCACAGCACCTCACAAAATTTTACAAGCAAATATATAAACAAGTTTTAGTATTTAAAAAGCTTGTGATATCAGACACAATCACTAAACACTTTGACTGACGCTGTCCTTATGGTCACGTTTACACTTTTCGGAGCTATGGAATGTATTACCTCGAAACAGAGGCTATGCTTATTTAAATGAAAAATAACTGCTGTAGATGCAAAACCTATGAATAACACTAAATATAGCTACAAGCAAACTGTAAAACATCTCAGTGTCAAACCTAACTGCTGACAGGGTTCAGTGAGAAACAATGACACCTCTGTTGTTGTGTTTCACTCTGTTCGCACTCTGCTAATGAGCGTGTGACTCTGTGATGTGTACAATAAACAAGTGTGCAATATTTCCTTCCCTTAGTCAGTGTTAAATGTTCTTCTAATAAGTTATTGTTTCGTTTCAGAAACAATAATACAAGTGCTTGATGGTTTGACTAAAAAATTTTTATGATTCTGATGGTTTATCATGGTTTTTCCCTAATCCAAATAAAATAAACATGCTACATATAGCATGAGCAGGTTTTGATGTAAATTAGACTGTACAATTTCAAAATATGAGGGGGAAAAAAACCCAAGAATGGTCCGACCTTAGCTTTGTGAAATCAAGCTACAGCAGACAGGCTGAATTACTTGCAAATTCACTCTCTGACAGCAGGTGGCGTGTATGGAACAGCGTAGATACAGCGTTTCCTTGTTTAATGCTGTAAACAAAGCAGCGCAGCGCTTCTGAATACTACAGTAATATGCATTATAACCAGGCAAGATGAAAAGAAAATACCATATAAGCTTTTCTGAAGAATGTCCGTTCCCCTCAGAAATACATTCATATAAACCCTTGATCTGCCTGCTACCGTATTTTCTCCTCTTTGCGTCCATCTTCAGCGTCTCTGGCTTCTGTTAAGACTGATTTCGGACAGGCTTCTGAGGCAGCATAACGGTTTAATGAACTGCAACAAAATAGAGTTTTGATGATAACTAAACAAATATGAAATACTATAACATTGATTTCTCGCTGAAAATAAAATCAAAAGTGCAAAAAGTTAGAGAAATATACATTTACACACAAACTGACCACCAAACTTTTAACTGCCTTTTTTTTTTTTTAGCTCAACCGTCACGGAATGGAACGCACAGAATTGTGGGATATCTAAGGCAGCAAAGGATACACCTATGCTGCCTTCAGAATTCGATCAGACGAAAGTAGGAGACGAATTTGTATTCCGACGTGCCTTGATGCCTTCCTGCCTTGGAAGAGCTTTCCGACGCAGCCTATGCCTTTTATTTATTTATTTTTTTTAAATCATACGGTTTGTGTAATTCAAACCGGTTTACCGTTTGAACCAGTATGTAGCCGAACATGAAATAACACTAAAAATAACCAAATTTCATTGATCAGTCTAATTTCATTTCAGAAACAATAACACAAGTTTACGATTCTGACGGTTTATCACATTTTTTTTCCTGACTGTGCCTTTATATGAATCAGAATGCATGAAACAGTTGCAGAACCACTGCATTTTAAATCCCGATTCAAACAAACATTTAAATTAGAATGTATAATTTCAAAAAGCGAAGCAAAAACAGAATGGTCCGACCTTAGCTTTGTGATATCATGTGGCGTAAAACATCTGAACAAAACAAATCTGCAGTCTGACTGAATGAGATGCAAATTCACTCTCTGACAGCAGGTGGCGTTTATGGAACAGCTGCGATACAGCATTTCTTTGATTACTGCTGTAAACAAAGCAGCACAGCACTTTTGAATACTACATTAATATGCATTATAACGAGGTAAGATAAAAAGGAAATATCATCTAAGCTTTTCTGAAGACAGTCAGTTCCCCTCAGAGATACATTCATATAAACCCTTGATCTTAATCTGCCTGCTGCAATATTTTCTCTTCTATGCATCTGTCTTTAGCATCTCTGGCTTCTGTTAACGGCCGTTTACAGTTTATTTGCCCAGTTAAAGAATTAGTTGTGTGTTATTTGTAGTTCTAAAAGTTTTCCAAACATTAATCATAAGTGTATGCAGTTAACAGGGATCTCCACTCAATTCATGACGCTCTAACAAACAATTCGTACGTATTTTACGAGGTGGACAATTCGTACAAATTCGTAAGACCTCACTTGTACGAATTTGTAAGATTTCAGTGACGGGTAGGTTTAGCGGCGGGGTTAGGTGTATAAAGGTTCGTACAAATTCATATGTATTGTACAACTGGTAAAATACCTAAGTTTTTGCTAAAATCGTATGAATATATCGGTTTACCGCTTAAGCCGGTATATCGCCCAGCAGTCTAAGGCTAATAGCATAAGAGTATGAGATCACCAGAGATGCAGGAAGCATCAAGTGCCAAGGAAAAAAAAACTGCACATCCGGCACATATATCAAGAAAAGGCCATTTAGACGATAATCCTCATAACTGCTTCTATTCTACACTTAAGTATGACAACATAGCACAACCATACCACCCCTTTTTCTGTAGGTCACTAAATTAAGTGGAACAAAACAGCATGACACAGCCAACAAAGCCTGAAATATATGTAACTTCCTCAATGTTATGCTTCACTAGTTTTCTTTGTGTGAGATGTGTGTCCATACTATGTACATGGATGAATGGCCCAGTGAGGAATTTAGCTGAGCGCTAAATGAAGTGACTTACGCCAGGCAAATCTAATATGTGGTTTTCACAGACCAGAGTGGTGGTAGAAGGGGGGCGCTACATTGTCGCCCCAAGGCAGGATGATAAAGAAGAGCAACATTGAGGGAAGAATGAAAGCTTTGTATAGCAAAAATTAGAAAGACCAAAAAACTGAAAACTGCTAAAGATTTTTAATAGAGCTTGCATGTATATGTTCATAAAGCACCTAGGATATACATCATCATGACATACAGAAGAAGCTCAAGAGGACACCTAACAAATTTTGAAAGTGTGTTGAAACTCCATTATGGACACAAACATTGATTTAGTTGAATAGTATCCAGTTTTTATACATCCCAAATGGCAGAAAAGACACTTACCTGTGGGTGACATAGAAAAGTGATGCTTCTACAAATAACAAGCACACAGAAGAAACTGGTGGAAAAATAAATACACATAGAAAACAAAAAAGGCATTTTGGTTCTCTAAACGCCTCAATTTCTGCATGTATTGATCCAGTTTTTTGGGCCTTTCATAAAGATCAAGGCATCGGGGCGGTGAATCCTGGGTGCTGACGCCGGCACACAATTACTGCAGGCCTCACTGATTGCATTTACCAGATTAAGCACTTTGTAAACATTTGATAACATTCAAAGAAGGGGACCGGTTGTCCTAAATAGAATTACTCGCAGATGCAAGTCATCTGACAGGAATAGTTCTAATTTCTAGTATAGATTGTTTTCATGCAGAATTCTAACATGATAATTAAATCTGCTGTTCTGAGCCCCTTCTCAAGTCAAGTCACATGGTCCCATTAGTTATTTAGCAAGTCCTTTGCTGGGCTATTGAGAGCCGCGGGATTCCAGGGCAAGGTTCCTGACTGCCAAATGACAATTTGCCACAGCGCTTTGATGATTTTATTATGTGTTTAAATAATACAAATAGCCTGATTCCCTACAAGTTCCTGCACTTAACAGAAGACCACTCAACTGGGAACAACATGAAGAACACCCAGCATATGGCTATTAGCAGCCATTCACAAAGTTACACCAGTTTTTACATACTGAGGTTAAAAAGTGAAGCAAAGTTTGCTTTGAGGACAAGTGTTGGATATGTAGTACACAAGAATCACACACAGAGAAATTTAAAAACGGATACTAAAAGACCTTCTGATCTATACCCATCATACAAAGGTTTCTACATTGTTTTTTATTTTATTTTTTGTTCTTATTTCCCATTTTGACCAACAGATGGCACATAATAGTGAATCAGTCCAGTGTTGTTGGTGCCATGAACTGTCAGTGAACATTAGCAGTCTGTTTCATACAATTTCCATCCACCAAAAAAAATATCCTTTAAGAATAAAGTCATTTTATTTCATTTATTTAATCATTTTATTTAAATAAATACCACAGGTCATTAAAACTGCAAACAATGCCATTAAAAACTGTGGGCATAAAAATGGTAGCCTAATCAATCAGCCATAAAAAAAAGATGGTTATAATAAAACCATGGTCAGTATCTATAACGTTACATGATCTAATATAAGATCTCATGACTTTTGAATCATAATGATTAATAATTGTCTAAATCCTATTGTTTTACAAATATCAGATCAATAGCTGTCAGCAAAGAATTAGTTTTTGCACCTCCTGTGAACACACATTTGTAGTCTGCACAGCACATTGGTTCTATATTCTTTGTTGATTTTTATAATATACAATTCTGAATGGCTGAATGGCTTACAGTGTATCAAAAAGTAATATCATACCCACAAGATCATTAACAGTAGTCGTATGGATGACAGTTTCCCTAAATGCATCAACAGCTCTTGTATAGCATTCCCTACGAAAATTACAAAGTGGTTGCTGTGGCACTGCATGTCGATTGACTGAAGAGCAAAATACAAACCTTTCTGTTCATCTTTGTTTAATATAGGTCGCTGAATCAAATATTTTTACGACAACAATATTATTCTTAATGACTTTAGTATTTAACATTAGTAAAACACGCCAGATTTCTAATGTAAGTTATGAGAATTGGGTTACACGAATGAATTGCGTAGGCCTATAGCACGCTGAGAAAACGTCGACACGTTTTCAGACATTACGTGTAACATTTAGAAATGAATGTCTAAAAACTATTTAAGGGGCGATAAATAAATACATGAACACCTTATATGACAAACTTAAAGAACAGTAGACCCTACGTCTTCTTTTTTCTTTACACAGACCCCTTCGCAAGGCAGTCATAATTACATTCGCAGGGGACTTGTGATCTTTTTAATTATTCTGCTCTTCATTTCTGTCCCACCATTCAAAATGCTCGAAACCCCATCTTTATAACCCCAGAAGGCTATAAATTATCTAACTTTGAGATGAGGGCGACAAGCAGATCTCTTTCATTTGCTGGCAAGAGATGTGCAGGCGATAATTGAATGGACCGTTCTCTGGCGAGAAAAAAGAAAGTACACTTGTTATCTTGTGAACTCTCAACATATAAGATAGGAATCTAGTGAATGTCAGCATGAAAGATGGAATTAACAAGAGATCTTTTTATTGTTCTGGAAGGTCATTAGGCTGCCAATTGGGTAATTATGGAAATGCTCTGAATGTTTTCCCCCTTCCGTTATAGGATCTGAGACCCTTCAATCAGCCCATCTCGTGGGAAAGTTCAGCCATAACTGCAAGTGTACCAGCAAAATCAAATTAGCCAAAGATATTTCATTAGTATTTATAGCCGGAGGCATTTGTTGAAGAGACAAGTTGTGAGACTCAAATGGAAGAATTATTAGCTAATGACAAGGGCCATAGCCCACCTAAGACATGCACTTGAGTAGACTTAATGAATTGAAGCCATTGATTGCATCGACTCTGGACGTTTATTCGTGTTGGAAACACAGTGTTCAGTGAACATCATAATACACAACAACGCTGCGGTTTGCAGCTACTTATTTTAATAGTTGATCAGTCCGGATATGATACAGTTCATAATGTCATTCAGTTATAGCATTAAAATCTGTATATTGGAGGAACATCAAGGTGGAAACAGTTGGCGTTCGTTTGTGGGTTAAAGAAATTAATAAAACTGAATATTTATAATTGATAAACTGAATATGAATAAATTGAAAAATTAATTAATTTTAAAAAATCTCAGTGGAAAACTGACTGAAAATAATAGTAAAGCCAAAGAAAACTGACAACCTGCAGTGAAGAGTTCAGCGCACTTATACTTTGAATTGAATTAACACTTAAGTAGAAATAACAGAAATTGTGTCTGCTTAAAACAGAACCAAATATGTTGATACTGGCCTAATGATAAACATTTTTTACAGTGTGCCAAATTCATTATGTGAGAATTTGATTATTTTTACTACAAAAAAAGGAAAATGACTACTGCAATAACTTCACTGTGCAACTTCAGTATATAGCCAATTATAGCGAATTACTCACGCGAGATTATAGGACGACCGAGCTCCCCATAGTTATCAATGTGTTTTGGAAGAGTCCCTTGTGACACCACACTCAATAACTCAGTCATTTCACGTGGTGGCGGTGATTTTCTCAACCTCAGATTCTGACTGAATAACAAGCATTAAGGTAATTAGCTCTAAAGCTACGATGGGTAAAGTGAGTGAAGCATCACTATTGGAAAACCTAACTGATTTAGATCAGGGGTCAGGAAGATAACACGTATAATAATTACATTTAACACGTATAACAAAGCATTATAAATGTTTTATCGAAGTTCACAGTTGTTTACCTGAAATACAGACATAATATTCTAATTTAAAATCCCCTCTACCAAGGGAAGCTTTTTTTCTGTCGCTTTTAAATTGACTGATTATAAACAATGACAAGTTAGCTAACCTAAAACCGTAAAGAACACACCAGCTTCCCTTTCAATAGGCCTTTAATCCATTAAATGCGTTTTAAATATAAAAAGATACCATTATTGTATCGAATGGTAGCTAATTGGGAATATATGTGTAAATTTAACATGTGTATGTTCCTCTCGGTGAGAACATAACGTGGTTATCAGAAAGAAAGAACACAACTAGACGTAAAAAAGGGATGTTGCAGGAAGTTCGTACTAGTATTAAGACAAAACCCAAATAACACCCTCTCGTCGTGATAATGTGCTACTTCATTCTTCATCTAAATAACAATGAAACGTACAAACCGAGTAACATCACACATGCTTAACTATGCGCATTGGCATGTTAATCTGGTTGAAGGCGTCATTTTTGCACCCATCCTCGACATCATGGACCAAATACAACCACATCAAACATAAAGAAATATTAAAAGATAATTTCGTAAAATAAAAAAACTATTACCTTTATAAGCTTTAGCAAAAATAAAAAATAATGCATAGATAATGCATTACAGATTATAGCTTCATACTAATTAAAACAACGAACAAGCAGAACTGATAAAGAACATTTTTTTAACAATTAATACTAGAATTCGTTGTTTAGGTTTGACGAAATCTGTTAGGAAAGTGTGGCAGCTACTTACGTCCAGCCAGTGTAATTCTACTTCCTGCTACAGAAAGAGAAAAATTATAATCTTCAGGACATTAAAATAAGCATTATTCATGAATTGTGTATTTTGTGTGGGAAACAACATTTACTCAGGAAATGTATTTAGCTAAATTATAAAACTATAGCATTTTCCCTAAAAATCACGACAGCTCTGTGTAAAATACAAACTAACTGTCAATATTAATAATTCCAAGATCATTTTCAAATGCATAGCCCTGATTGTTTTGACGCCCTGATTTAATGCAGGGATGATATCTTAAATCTCAGTCATTCGTCCATTGATTTATCCAGGCTGTTCATTATGTTTCAAACACTGCTTTGATACCGTTGTCATTTACTATTTTGTATACCTACGGAATGATGTTATGTTCAACTGAATTTGCGGAGGATAACACTGATTTTCTGGTTTGGCTGTAATGGTAGGAGCCTGCAGGATGATACTACAAAGGGGACTGTTAAAAATGAGCTGGATCATATTGTTTGACAGAAAGTTGCAGGTTGATAGAGTGGATTCTTCAAGAGGGTGAAAATGGTGAATTCAGAGAGAAAAACGGAGATCCTGCCTTCTGGTGGGTATAGCCTTGGGGAATCACGGTGTCGACCGTAGAAAATCCAATTAAGGATTGCATTTAAATGAAAAGTCATTTTTTAACCAGAGTATGACGTGGACACTTCCCTTTCTAGATGAGAGGAACAGTTTTCCTGCAAATGGCTCCTTTTTATTAAATCTGACATGCTGATAATGCGGAGTTGATGTAAAATAATTGGGACAATAACCGTAATTAAAAGCGCGCTAACAAAGCCATTAATTTATTACAGTTGTACAAGCTTGCCCCCAACTGTGCTTACATAATACGATTCATTTTTACACCACCAGTTTTGCAAAAGATGAGACGCGTACAAAGTGCATTCGATTACAACGAGGTATGAAATCTTTATTTAGTGTTTTTTATTATTTTTATTATTATCAAAAACATACATTACACAAATGTTTATGACCGAACAGTAGTTTACTGTGCATACAAGAAATGTCAAATCAAACACCCAGACTGTCGTTTCGAATCAAGAGAAAAATGCTGATAATAGACATTTTACAAAAAAAAACTAAGACAAGATTAAAAATAATTATCCGATTTTTTTTATTGAATACGATATTGCAATGTCCTATTTATTAATGTATTAGCCGTCTGTTTTATTTAAGTCCGTGCAGCAATAATATACACTTCAGATGCGAAGCATCCTCCTAGTTCAAGTTCAGTTTTCATCTGGGTTACATCCTTTCCTCCTTTGCTCTCCAGATCCCCTCTCCTCTGAATGGACACGTTCCCCATTACGCCCTTCAATTTTCCTTTCTATCTCTTTTATTTCAGCGATTTAATTAGGCATAAATTCGATCCTGCTTTGCTATTTGTGAGCTATTTGTTTCTGACCTTGCTGGGTAATCACATTCAGCCACTGTATCCGCACTGTCACCTGCTATGCCTGCGTCTCCTAATAGGTTCATGCTGGAAAGAGTTAGCTTATTATTCTAAAAGGTTTTGTCGGGTTAAGCCGTGCATGTGTGCTTAAATGTACATTTCATTAACAAACTGCGAAGGTATAAAGCCGGATTTATGGAGCTTCAAAAGATCACAGAGAGGACGAATTTGATCTCCTTTTGGGCGATATCATCCACGATGTCTTTCAGTGCGCACTGACTCGAGATATATGGTCTTTTACATTTTAAGCCGCTGACAAAACCCTTCATCATCCTGCAACATGCAGCGCTAAAACGCAAGCGAACAACCGGCCTATGCATGCATTCATATTTAGAATTAAACAAAAGCATAAAGGCAATTACGATCTAAAGCAATAAATCAGCACATTTTTGCAGTTCATAGAACCGTTATGGAAGTGGACTCCTAATTTTTTTCAAAATATTTATTTACTAAAATAACAAAGAAATATGTGCAAACTATTAAAACAATTGTGTAACGAGCAAAAACACTATTTTCCAAAGCAAATATTGGTTTTAAGCAGCGTTAGAAGATGCTTCGACTTCATCCTCTAAGTAGCCCGTATTGATAAACGGGACATCACACGGGCCACTGTCTGCTTGCCTAAGCTCTTCAATACCATTAATAACGACATGATTCAATTAATCTCATTTATTCACCATGCAAAAACAGCTTCAAAGATGTAGCACAAGCAAGCGTTCCTCGGAGAATTGAAAGGATGGTAAGCAGGCTAAAGGTAAAGGTCGAGGTGAAAGGTGCTGGCCTATTTGCAGATTAAATGTCATGCAACAAAAACAAGTGTACTGAAAATATAATATAACCACCGTTCAATGAACTCTCCAAATATAATGTATACCAAAAATTGTATATAATTATTTTATACCAAGTAATTATTATTATTATTAAAAATAATTAATTAGTTTTAGTATTAGGCTAAAAACATATGGCAGTACAGTAGGCTATTTTGAGAGCAGTGCTGCAAAACCTGCACCAAAATACAGAGATAAGCGATTCGCTGACGAAATATCGAGCTTTACCATTTGCATTCTAACAGTTTCTTAGTTTTCACCGTTACGAAATTGATATAGCCTATTTTGTAAGCTCTAATAGAATGGTGGTGAGAATAATTGATTCGAGCGTCAATTACATCAGCCTTTATTTTCATTACAGCTGGGCAGATATTCCAAGCTGCAGATCGATAAGACGTTATATTACTTGTGGTTAAATAAGTGATGAAACTAAACACGGAACATTTTTTTCTGTGCATCGACAAAAACGGGACAATCACATCAATGTTTAATCTCTCAAATGTTGCAAGAAACCAGAGCATTCAAGTACAAACCACAGATAAAACGGTATAATTAAACCTTGCAGTTCCCATGAAGCACACTGAGAAGCGTTTTCTCACACGATCCAGGAAATGTTAAAAGAGTTTACATATTCCCTCTCCGCTTTCTTTTTCTTGGGAATATCCCACATGCGTCGCTCACCTGTGCGCGTGTGAATGGCTGCTATGCATTTACCAGCGCGCTCATTTCCTACTTAATTCATATGTTAACAGCAGCAATGATGAGGGTCGTTAGCACCTCTACAAAGATCTTTATTTAGAGATTTCCATTGTTTTTGTACTTATTTCACACGTAACAAAATCAGTGCTGCTACGTCTACAGAAAAACTCAAATGTAAGTCATTTTTTTTTTCTAAACTGAATGCTACCAAAAAATTTTATTAGTAAAATATAATATTTTTTTTAAATAGTTGGTTGAATCATGCAGTATTCGAGCACACAATATAAATGACAAGAGATTCAATTAACTTAGCTGTAGACGTTTTCGTTCAGCAGCTTTCAATATAATTGGCCTAAGAAAAGTTAAGTTTGCGATTAGCGCGGGCGAGTGAATGCACGTCAGCTCTGGAGATGATTTCAATCACGCAGGCCGATTTTCTCCCCTCCGCCACCGCTAAATGGTCTATGACGGACGAACAGAGGCGATGTTACTGTTGTTCTCTTTGTTGACAAATCCATGAAACAACTTCAGCTCAGCGGTATAACAGCGCGACCTCTGACGTCGGCGGGTCACGTGACGCGGCTGATAGTATATCTTTAAGTGAAAAGTAATCTATCAGACAGTCCTTAAAGCCTGCTTTTCAAAGCATGTGTCATCTTGACTCCTCGGTCCAAAAGCACGCTTAAGTTTCGAGGAAATACAGTGGAAAGGAGACGGGCTGTTACGGAAGCCTTTGGACTGGAGAAATATTTTCTAAAGTTGAAGTTTTCCTGGCAGGCCGGGACTGACCTGCATTTATAGCCACCGGTCGTCATCTGATCTGACCGCTGCTCTTACCTTGGTTTGCTCCAGCAGTAAAGTGAGCGGTGATGACCCTGTCTGGAGGCACCAGTGCCAGCAACATGTCCGGTCAGACCGTGCTCACAGCTGACGATGTGGATATCGACGTGGTCGGGGAGGGCGACGAGGGGATGGAGCGGGACAGCGACTGCGAGAGCCAGTGCATGCAGGACCGGGGAGATGAGGTGGAGGAGATCGAGGTGAAGGAGCGCAGCGACAGTCCATGCGAGAGCGCCGGCGAGGGAGAGTCCAAGGGGGATGCTCAGGAGAGCTCCTCCGGTCCCATGCAAAGCAAGCCCAAGAGCAGCCTGGTGAAGCCGCCCTACTCGTACATCGCCCTCATCACCATGGCCATCCTCCAGAGCCCGCAGAAGAAGTTAACTCTGAGCGGTATCTGCGAGTTCATCAGCAACCGCTTCCCTTACTACCGGGAGAAGTTTCCGGCCTGGCAAAACTCCATTCGCCACAACTTGTCCCTCAACGACTGCTTCGTCAAGATCCCACGGGAACCAGGCAACCCGGGCAAAGGCAACTACTGGACCCTCGACCCCCAGTCGGAAGATATGTTCGACAACGGCAGCTTTCTGAGGAGGAGGAAACGCTTCAAGAGACACCAGCCGGACATTCTCAGGGACCAGACCGCCCTCATGATGCAGAGTTTTGGGGCATACAGTATTGGGAATCCGTACGGACGCCACTATGGAATTCACCCGGCCGCCTACTCGCACCCTGCAGCCGCTCTACAGTACCCGTACATTCCCCCGGTGGGTCCGATGCTCCCTCCGGCGGTGCCTCTCTTGCCCTCCGCAGAACTGAACAGAAAAGCATTTAACTCTCAACTAAGTCCAAGTCTCCAGTTACAACTAAACAGCCTGAGCACCGCGTCAATTATCAAATCCGAGCCGTCCAGTCGACCATCGTTCAGCATAGAAAACATTATCGGGGTCTCCAGCAGCTCGTCGAGCGCACAGACTTTCCTGCGGCCGCCCGTGACGGTGCAGTCCGCTTTACTGAGCGCACAGTCCCTGTCCTTAACCCGGACATCAGCTGCCATCGCGCCAATTCTCAGCGTCCCGTCAAATATTATCTCCGGACAATTTTTACCGACAGCGTCCACAGCAGCGGTATCGAAATGGCCTTCTCAATGATAATCAAACTATTTTTTAGACATATATATTTTAAAGACGATACAGCACGAACTATAGGCAGCACTGGACGATTCGTCCGCCCCAATGTAGCCATGTAAAGACTTTTGAGAAAAAAAGAAAATTCATAATCAAAAAGGAATGCTTTCAGTACAGGTAATGTTTGTAAATATTTGTACAAAGAAATTAATTTACATGTCTTTTCTTTCCTATTTCATTTCGTTGTTTAAACTTATAGCTGAGTGAGCCTTATTTTTTTCCGTAATATTTTGTTTTCATTCTGAAAGAAGTGATTTCACGGACAATGTTTTTTTCTTTGTTTTCCAATATGAAATATTAAACTGTTCCTATTGAAAGACTGAAAAGTATGTTTATAAAATTTAAATATATGTATTCTATGTAGCTATATTGTGTTGTAAATCAACTTCATTTGTTAATAAATATGAAAACAATCCAATGCATCTCAGGCACAATCGACTTTATTAAATCAAATAGATGATTTCTAAAATTACAGAAATGTAACCAAGTACATGATGATAAGACATAAGTAAAAAATTATAGGTATAGGCATTTTACTTGTATTATGGGTTTAAGTATTCACGTATGCGATTAAAAGTAGCATGTTTATTTTCAAGGAAAGAAATGTTAAAGCAATATTTTTTTCGGTTATGAGTGTTATAGACTAGCTAAAATGAAAAAGATAAACCAGATACCTTTGATTATATTCTGACAGTGAATTTGCGATTAACACACTTTGAAATTGTCTTATTTCAGCGGCCTTTTTAAAAAAAAACAGGATATTTTAATTCGAAATGATAAAAACAATGTACATATGAAAATATTATTTTATCATATTGTAAATGCATATCAGCATCTCAGTTTCAGATTCAGGTTTCAGTCAGCCGTCCTTAAACGTGCATTAAAGACAATCTTCTGCATAAATAATACACCAACAATTACTAAAATCAGAATATTAATTACAAATCATACTAAGCTTACTTAATCCTACAATTTCGACAATGTAGGTTACAAAAATATCAACATTCTTTCTAAATAAAAAGGTCAATCGCTGTCGAGAAGCTGCAGTATCCATTTACAAGTGAAAATGAAGTGCGACCTAAAAATGTTTGGGAAGTTGTTCTTATTAAAGCAACACTCCTTCACAGTTGTGTCTAGCTAATCAGTTCTACTCAAACAGCAAATGGTAGATGGTGTGTGGCGCACAAGAGTCAGGGCTATATTTAAGTGATACCCATGGGAAAAGAAAAGGAGCCCGCTTCTTGAATACACTTTTAGGCTAAAGACGCTGCTGAGCCTGACCTTCTGAAAGGCACTAACAGGGCCTTCCACGACTGTCACCGTATTCCTTAAAATGGGATAAATGATTTAAGCACACTGTTCTGATGCATTATGTCACAGTGGACAGCACATTCAGTAATTTATTGCGCTGGTATAAATAAAGCTTTATTCATATTAGGTCGTTGCTGGTGTAGGTGTTCTCTCAATGATTATGATATTTACTAACTCCATTGTAAATCCGCTCATACTACTTCAAAGGGTATGTAAAAGATCTATAAAGTATTTATCAACGTTTGTACCGAAACCAAATATTAAACATTTTGGGGAAAAAACATACAAAAGCATAGGCCTAATAAAACGTTTTAAACGCACAACATCTGAAATTACGTTTATAAAAATACACCGAGATGATGACAGAGGAAAATAAATCCGTTGTCAATCAGGCCTACAAAAACTAAAACATATGATCGCCTACATATTCTCTATAATTAGCCGATTGAACATCAGATGATGATGATGACTTAAGTGTATCACTAGATGGCGTTTACATGAATAAATTACATAAATGAAACGACTGCTTTTGCTAATGGGTGCAAAATTTCGATGCATCTACAGCAACCGTGGTCATATCTCTAAAATAAACTTGTTTGTTTGCATATGTCGCGGGGATAATGATCGCGCACGTGGAGCAGTTATGTTATTTGTTTTGGACTAGGGATACTGTGAAATTGTTCAGATTCAACGGGTTTTAATGAGGATCTATTCTAGGACGGCTGGTGGGAAAGAGTTGACTCTTTAACGAGTGCAAGGTTATAATACATCCTGTTTTTTGCGTAGCCGCCAGCCTTGGACAGGCCTATTTGCTATGATACAAAATAAGTAAAAAACAAAAAAGAAAAAAAGAAAAAAGAAAAGAGACGCTACGTTATAATAATTAAGAATCTCAGTGATCATTTAACTGTTGTTCAATAAGAACAGTCATAACATTTGGGCTCTCAGCAAAGGCATCTTGGGAATTTTGCTTGGCTACCAACACATAGGCTATTTATCCATTTACATTCGGTCGCGTAAAATTTAACAGACTTAAGACGTCTAACAACACCTGTTTTGGGAACTTTCTATTTTTCTTGGCGTGTGAAATACAAAGGAAAACCCCTTGCTGAGCATTCTGAAAGTGACAAGTGGTCGGACGCATTTCTGGGTAAACCAAACAACGCTTTGACCTTTGTGGATCCACCTGCTCTCCGCGCAACACAGGTGTAGACTCTCCGTGTTCCCACCGCCTGAACCACTGTTTTACACTCATGTTCATTCTTTTATATTAAATGTTACACTAAAGATTTTTTAAAATGAGAAATTATTCTCTAATCATATATAGATGGGATTGGTTTCGCACAGTGGAATTCAGGACAGCTTCTCTCGAACCTTGTTTTGCAACAATAACAGTTTTCTCTACCTTTTAAAATACATTTCAAACAAGTCAAAACAATTTTGTAGGCAAAATGATTAAAGTCTGCTAGAATTGGAAATGTGAAAAACAAACGAACGAACAAACAAATGGGCTAAATAAATAGATAAATAACAGTTCTACTTTAAAAATCACAATACAGAAGCTACATGCAGGGTATTACTACAAGGACCACTGACAAATCCAGGTAGCCTATCTCCTGAAGCACAACGCCAACAGTAAATGTGGATCCAGTGGTTACTAAATATTTAAAAGGGTGCAGAGACGAAGCAGTAAATGACAAAGATGGCAAACAGGGACATTAACATGTCATTGAGCTGAATGTGACTAATAGGCTCCTTACTGTAATGAAAGTGTCATTGCAAATCAGCACTTGTCCATGGTTATTATTTATAAATATTTGATGTCCCAACCACAAAGAAGCTGTCATATCCAGCAGCTCCTAAAGTGAATGAAATGCTAATGATTACACCGCTGCTCAGATAAGAGTTGAGAAACTCAAGTATGACTGTAAAGTGAGCAGCAGTTCAGAACTGAATTATTGACAATGTTCTGAAATGCTCTCAGACCTAAATTTGATTGACATCTAAGGACTCATTGAATGCCTTAACAGGTAGGTCTACTTATGTTACTGAATATGTTGGATATTTAAGTAAATAAAAATTTATGGGACAATGCAATTTATAAATAGCACAAAGAAATAATAAACTAACGAACTGTTTTTCAATTTGATGAAGTTACATTGGATTTTATTGTCTACTTTAACTATTTTAAATCCACTCTTTTCGTTTGTAAATTTTATGGGTGTGGCTTCCGGTCTCATCCTTCCAGTTATTTTAGCTGTACAAAACAGCTAATTTTGCTTCTTGACATTGCAAATTGGTGAGTCTCACCATATTATTTTAATATTAAAATAGAAATAAACAAACAAGAAAAAAACAACACACTGGAAAACCCAAATGCTTTATGTTTTATAACACCAAAAAAATTCTATATATATATATATGCAACAAACCACTTTATGACCTAAAACCAAACAACATGCCAACCGCTTGCAAAGAAGGTCATGGCAACACTGCAAGACAAAGCTCTCTAAAGCAGCCTCCATAAACAAAACATATAGCACGTATGTTAGCGGTAGTTTAGTTAAAATCGACGGACAAAAAGAGTTTTTAACCAAAAAACTGCTAATACCAAAAAGCTAAATTCTTATTCACACCTGCAAGACGCCAAAATGTTGCTATGGTTACAAATGCGGGAGTGACTGCTGTTCCTTACACACATGGAAAGACAGGACTCACTCCCGTATTTAAATACGGTTGTCACTTCTGAAACATGGCCAAAATCGTTAGGCTAACAAGGCAACAAACAAGTAATGCTAGAATGCTAAAAAAAAAACTAAAATAATAATCGTAAATGGTAATCATATCATGATAATATATCATGATAATCATGGTGAGCACATTCTGAAATATTACAAAAAAAAAGGACAAATGTCAAAAATTCTGTTTGTTTCTTTAAGTAGTTTTAAAAATAATATGTATGTAATGTGTACTAATTACATTTTAGTTCTTAGAAAAACTATTTTAAATCAAAATAGTTCGTTATGTGATACATATTTAGTACCCTACTGCCCTTTTATTTGACGATTTAGGCATCTCTTTTGGATGTAGTTGAACATAAACAAATCAGTTTTTCCTCATTCCTTCATAATCTCGTTTATAGTTTTCATAATTAGGCAAAAGGCAGTTCATTCAGCGTCTTTACCTGCTGATGCTCCATAGAAGGTCCATTATTTGATCACCGTTTATATATTCAGGACATCTAGCAACATCTTTACTCATTGCATTTTAATACTCTGAGTCTGAACTTATTTACTACCAACGTTTTCATGTTTTGATCAAACGATGTATCAAATCGGCAAATCAGACCTTGGCTGCTCAAACTTCAAACCTGTTCAATCACTTCAAAACCACGTGCTAATGTGTGATGTCATCACTAAGCGCCACTCCGCTGACGTATTGTTTCAGGAAGAGAATCCCTGCCGACTCGGCTCTGTAGGAAAGCATGAGCGATGTTGCAGATTTATGATTTTTGAATCAAAAGTCTTGAAGGCGCCAAACATGGAGAACTGGAGCCTTATTTCACTGTGCGTGCTGCTCGGTTTAACGTCGAGATGGGCGGTGTCTTTCCATTCTTACTCAGGTTGGTTTTCAGTGAACCACTGGTTTGTGTAGGATCAGTACTGACACGTCAAAGTCAGTGACAAGTGCTTGGAGCAGCTCATTCATCTGTAAATAAGCTAAATCAGCTCACCTAAAACGACATTCAAGGGGGAAATATATTATTCGTGAAAGAATGTTATACATGATGAGCATTGTACCGTATACATTTGTATTTTTTTTTATTAATAAATCATACTGTTCTGCATGTTATTTAATGGAATAGGTGCAGGTAAACCGCCAATGTTCGGGGACTATGAGGCACAGAGACACTGGCAAGAAGTGACTTACAATCTACCTGTTCATGAATGGTTAGTCTCATTCTTCTTTAAAGTAAACCAACACTACTGAAGCTCCCCTCCTTATACACTGTATAAATTGAATGTCACAGTATTCTGTTCTTAAGGGCAATGCCTTATATGAATGTGGCCTAAGTTTTTTTTTCTCCCAAACTAGGTACTTCAATACTACAAATAATGATTTGAACTACTGGGGTCTTGATTATCCCCCTCTGACAGCATATCACAGTCTGGTGTGTGCATATGTGTAAGTGTTCTTTACATGGTACAGCATTTTTTAATAAGCTGAACATGGTTTGATGATGATGATTTTATTTTTTATTTGTGTGGTGTTTATTTTTATAGAGCAAAGCTGCTCAATCCTGAATGGGTAGAGTTGTATGCATCTAGAGGCTATGAAAGCCACTCACATAAGTTGTTCATGAGGGCCACTGGTAGGTATTGATGTCAATAATTCATTTATTTAAAATATTTTAGATGTCAGTTTGATTTCTTAACTATATGAATTTGCAGGAATACTAAAATTATGAAAATGATAAAACCACTTATAAACTTTTGTTCACTTCATTTCTAATAAAGCTTCCATGATTATAGTTACCAGTCAACAGACTGACCAAAAACTTTATTTAATATGATATTGATTATGCACCAGTGCAGAAATAGGGATGTATTAATGTTTTTAAAATTAAAATATATGCTTGTTTTGTGTATGGAACTACTCAAATACACTTGTTTTCTGATAAATTCCTCATCTATCATTATTTTTTAATTGATAATTTATAATATGTAAATAAACAAATATTAATTTTAAGTGAGTGCATTCAGATTGCTGCATTGAAGTGCTTTGAATAATTTTTTAAACTGTTTACAGTTATGAAAGTCTACACAGTCATATGGTTTCATCTAGCTATACGTAGATTATGTAAATCCCTGTTGACACAGGAGACATTTTTATGTTCATGCATATTAATCTTCCTTGTCCCGACAGTTCTTTTTACAGATATTTTGATCTACATTCCAGCGGTTTTGCTTTACTGCTTCTACTTTTGCGATGGGTCATCTAAACAAAAGGTAACTAAATGACTGCCCTTGAACTGGTGTGTTAAATTGTATTTGTAATTATTAACATGCTTTGATTTGGTCAAAATGTATCATTTTGTTCTCATAGGTCGCCAAAGCTCTCTGCGTCCTTCTTTATCCAGGACTTATACTTATTGACTACGGTCATTTTCAGTATCCTTTAACTTTTACCTCAATTGCTATGGTATTTATTTCATTTAAGCTATTTACAGTCATATAAAGAATTTAAAATCCAAAAAGAACAGCATGTGTATAGTCTTTAACTGCAGTTTCAGATATAACAGTGTGAGTCTGGGTCTGGCTCTATGGGGGATTGTGGGACTTGGTTTGGGCTGGGATCTGTTTGGTTCCTTGGCCTTCACTTTGGCTCTCAATTACAAGCAAATGGAGTTGTACCACTCACTGCCTTTCTTCTGCTACCTCCTGGGCAAGTGCATCAAGCAGGGCTTGACTGGGCGAGGGTGAGGTTATTTTTTTTTAATGTTGATTTCAATAAAACAATAATGTGTTAAAATTGGTTAATTAAGAAGACCTCAGAAGATTCCAGAAGGTACAAAACTCAGTGTAGTAAAAGTTGGCTTGCCAATTCTTGACATTTTAGGAGACCAATTAAAGGCTTTTGACATGATTTAAATATTGGGAGTTATTCCATAACATTTAGTTTGTATATGTATACCACTGTTCAAAACTGTGCAAGCTAACCATGTGCTGATTAGCATCTTAAGCTAGGTTCAAAAAAAATCTAAATTGGACACTACCGAAACATTTAGTGTAGTTTCGGAAATGACATCTGTGTTTTTTGGGTGTTATCCCATAGAATTGTCACTACTGAAAAATGTCATCATTGTTCCGGTAGTGAAAAAAGGTGACACATAATCCTCATATTTGGGGGAAATAAACTACATTTTTTGGTATGTTGTAATGTGATGTGGTTGCTACCAAAGCATTACTGTCACTACCTAAAATGTGCAGTCACTACCAAAACATGGGATGCTTTGTCAAAAATAAAGTATACTGAATTATCAACCAAGATGTTATGATAGTTTTTGGTTCAATGTATATTTAAACAAAAAAAATTAGATTTAACACACAAGAAGTGTCATAAATTAAGCTTGAAATACTGTTAAAAATTTAAGTTATGGATTTACCTCTGAAGAAATGAATAAAATAGCAAAAAATATATATTTACAATCTAAGCAAAATTTTAATAGGTCAATATAACCCTTCTAATTAAATGATTAGTTTTTCGGTAGTGACAAATTCAGGGAGAGGGCAAATATTTCAAAACTTTCTAAAAATACAATATGAGAATTAACTGCACAATTACTAGAAATATGTACCTTGGATATTATACAATTTGCATACATACAGACGTTTCCATCTCTGACTTTGGACCAGTTCTGTAGAATTAATATATAATGAAACAAAAACAGGATCTAAAGTAAAATCTTTTGGTAGTTTTTTCATGACTAAACCTGAATTATTACCAAATCTCAGCAAGTATGAATTATTATTACAAGTGGAAAAAGCCCTGTTAATCACTCACAATTAATTAACAAATCTGTTGACATTGCTAATTTCAGCTTTAGCTGCAGATGTCCAGATGAAAGCATCATAGCCTGATTTATGCCTGAGAATAACAAATCCTCAACGTTCATCATTTGGTGTTTCACTGCTACACATGGAATTTTAAAATATCTTTTGCTATTCAATTTGACTTTTAAGTATGCAAGTTAGATGCATTTTTACACCAGTCCTACAGGCAGTCCCAGTGCAAGCACTCTGCTCTTTGCTTGCATTTGTTGATTTAGTAACAATGTACCAAGGGCATTTGGAGGCAGATGCATCTGTGGATTAGTTTGCCTGGGAAGAGACATGTCCAGATGACTCTCTGGCCATGCCTGACCCTCCCTGCTATGCCTGTGTGTGCAACTGTATATCTACAGCTGAGAGGTGTTAGTTGCTCCAGTATACAGTACACCGAAAAACTGTGAGAGTATGTTGTCTCTACTCAAGTAGTCAAGTGACCTGATTTATGACCTGATTTATGACCCATTAATTACAGAATTATTTTGAATGTGTAACACACCTCGAGATTTGAATTGTTAGGATAGCATACAGTGTTATCCCTGGATGAAACAAAATGACTTAATATGTTAAAAATGTTTTTTTATGTTCACAGGAAAAAAACTAAAAGACAAAAGTCTAACCAAAATATATTGTTGAATTTTTGTGTACCCAGATTTTTTAATTTGGCCAAGATTTCATTGACTGTACTGGTGACCTTTGCCCTCTGCTGGATGCCGTTTTTGTCCGACCCCAAACAACCTCTACAAGTTCTTCATCGCCTTTTTCCCGTCGATCGGGGTTTGTTTGAGGTAATTCGTATATGCGTCATCACAAAGCATCTATTGCTAACTCCTTTAAGTGTATCTAAATAGGTTCCTTTAAATTAATTTGATTCTCTTGAACTCATGTTTGCCTTGAAAACTGAGAAATACATGTTTACTATTTGCTAACATTCACAACAGTATTTGCACAATTGGGTATTGGGCTTTGAGCTTTACTTATGTAAAACACTGAGGTAAAATGTATGTAAATCAGACATATGTATTGCTTAAGGAGTGAGTTTTAAACACATCATTACAGTGTGATGCTTGTGATGCTTATTCAGCTCTGTGCTTGCCTGTTATAAAATTTCCAATGCAGGGTCGGCTTGGAAATGCCCTTGAAATCCTTATCCACATGCATTACATTTTTCCTTGTATGCATGCATGAATGCATAAATACACTGTAGCCAGAATCATATGTAGATACATACAGTAAACTGTAAACATTGTACAATTCTGGATCTGTGATATTAATGCAAATCGAAGACTTAATGCACATCTTGCCAGTCAGATTTTTCTATAGTCATAGATTACCTCAATAAAACCCCTTGTGTCCACTGCAGGATTTATCCTTTAGATCTGATTAGTAAACAAGGGTCTCACGTTGAGTTTATTGGAAAACCAGAGCTGTGTCCTGTTCGTTGTCTAAAGCCAGCTATGATCTCTTTTGTAAGTCAATACTGAAATACATGGTGTACAAGTACTGCGGCTTGCTTTTGAAATGCGCCCAAAAACCCTGTTGTCAAAGTAGCTGTGTTGTGAGAAGTAATTGAAAATTCTGCAGGGCTCAGGGCCCGGAATATATCATGCGTTTGCCTGACATGAGGCTAACATAATACACAAGGTGTGAGTAATTCTAACCTAGAGCCTTGAGCATTTGTGACGGAGGGAGCGCTAAGCGAGTCTTGGCTGTTGCTATCATGTATACATCAGAGGATGGTAAAGCTAGGTGATATTTGTCTGCATTGCTATTTTAAAAAATAAAATTAGGGTTGACACTACAGACAAAACCTTTTTTTTTCGTAGACTGGTCAGTTTTGAGATTTTAGGCTAATTTTGCTTCCATAACATGTCTTCTTTCAGACTACTGGAAAGAAAAAAATAATAATGTGTTATTTGCTAATTTTGACATACAGTTGAAGTCAAAAGTTTACATACACCCTACAGAATCTGCAAAATATTAATAATTTTACCATTAATTCATACAAAATGCATGATACTTTTTTATTTAGTACTGACCTGAACAAGATATTTCACATAAAAGATGTTTACATACTGTCTACAAGAGAAAATAATAGTTGAATTTATTTGATTCTTTGTACTGTGTTGTTACCTGAATGATCCACAGCTTTTTTTTTAGTGATAGCTGTTTGTGAGTCCCTTGTTTGTCCTGAACAGGTAAACTGCCTGCTGTTCTTCAGAGAAATCCTTCAGGTCCCACAAATTCTTTGATTTTCAGCATTTTTGTGCATTTAAACCCTTTCCAACAATGACTGTATGATTTTAAGACCCATCTTTTCACACTGAGGACAACTGAGGTACACGCTCACTGATGCTCCAGAAAAAAAAAAACGATGTATTAAAAGCCAGGGGTGTGAACTTTTGAACAGAATGAAGATGTGTACATTTGTCTTATTTTGCTTAAATATCATATTTTGTACATTTAGTACTGCCATTCAGAAGCTACAGAAGATACTTACATGTTTCCCAGAAGAAGAAGTAAAGAAGTAGTAAAATTTACCCTAATCTTCAAATTCAAAAAGTTTTCACCCCCTGGCTCTTGACACATCGTGTTTCCTTCTGACGCATCAGTGAGTGTTTGAACCTTCTGTAATAGTTACATATGAGTCCCTCAGTTGTCCTCAGTGTGAAAAGATGGATAAAAATACACAAACCTGAAGGATTTTTCTGAAGAACAGCGGGCAGTTTAACTGTTCAGGACTGTTAAGGGACTCATGAACAACTATCACTAAACAAAAAAACACAGCTGTGGATCATTCAGGTAACAACACAGTATTAAGAATCAAGCGTATGTAAACTTTTG